>JBBPJV010000646.1:0-17797 GCA_038088915.1 Sutorius aff. eximius
AGCTCCTCGATGCCGACAGCACTCTGTCCACCAGGAACTGTTTCTGTGGGTATTAGCACCACTCAGATCTCGGCGACATCTGTGGCCGTGCAAACTGCGCGCCGAGCACGATGATTGGTCACAACTGCCACTCTCTCCTGCGCAGATGATTCTGCAAAGTGCCGCATATATCTGATAGTATTATACACTCACGATTACCCCCGCACGTCGTGCAGTCGTTTTTCCTTATTGTTTATCAAACCGTGGTTGTTATTGTTACCGGACAATCTGACGGACCCGTCTTGTTCTTCACCCTGTGCCCACTCTTTGATGGAGTTGTCTACATACGGTGTGCTTTTTGTCTTCCTCGCTGATAGGAACCTTGCTAACCCAATGATCGTGCCAGCTACTAATGCAGAATGGCGATCAGTCCCGAGTGAACGTGCTGCCAGTGGTTCTTCGGGCTAATGCACTGGTCCCTTATTTTAGGTTCTTCTCGTTTCTGCCTGTTACCTACGTTGAAACAACGCAAATGATGTGACATTCTCCAGTCAGAGCGGTGTATTTGGGTGCCTTCCATGGCATATTGCCGTGGTGACTCATTTCTCCCAACATGAAACATATCATAACCTGCGGAAGAATCAGCACAGCATTAGCGATTTTTGACGCCCCGGTGTCAGAAGTGTTCCGTAAGGTGCCTCAGGTTCTACTTCATTTGTCAATCATCGCATCAGGTATTCTTTCGTGCGGACGTGGTACGGGTGGCAGCTGACGTTTTCCATATGTAAAGTTGTAAAGGCGCTTCTTTCTTTGCTTCCCACTGAGATCTGATCCTATTTTGAGCCGTGATATGAGGCGTCCGTATCTCGCTAGGTTGCGGCCATACGGCAGCATGTCGACTCAGTTCCCCCTCTTTCGTTCAGATCATGCATTTCCTACTGCTCGGACAGCATTGGAAACAGTGTGGTTGTTTGGCGTACGGCATGGATGCCATTCATGAAGTGGTGTCAATGAAGTCCAGCAGGCGCTTTTGATGTCCATCTTCCTTCGCACTCGCTCCACATTATGCAAACGACGGCAGATTCCAGTGAAATGAGGGTAGCCGACGATGGGCTGGTCGAGATCGCTGGAATATCCGGTGGAGGTCAAGGTGTGGGTAAATCCGTGTCCGTGAATGTCACCGGCGGTGCGTGTTGGTGTTTTCCATTCAAGCGCCTGAGGCGATTCTAGATCCAGCGTCATGAAAGGGGGGCAATCGATTTTTTTCCCTGACCTTATCGACCAACCAAATTTTTTTCTTCCTTTCCCGTTACATGAGGTCGTTTTTGAGTTTGGCGCGCATGTGATGCTGCAAAAAATGGCAGGGAATCTATGAACGGAGTAAGGGGATCTAATGGCTTCTCCCCATCCTTCCCTGGTGGTGCGATGGCCTGGCTGGCCACCGCCGGAGGGTCGGAGACCACTGATCGGTGTCTTCCATTCCACGATCATACTGGCGACCCGCCGTGTGTCTGTGTTCTGTGAGTTTGGCTGGTGAAAGTGCGTGACCGACCAAGCTAGGTTACTGACGAGAATGTCAGGGGCGTGTCCAGGTTGGAAGGGTCCCGTTGATTGTTTTCCACCTCCGGGGGTTTTATGCATACTTGAAGGTTCGTCTGGCGATCCCTCGCATTACCACCACTGGTCGCCTTGTCCCTCTGCGAATATCCGGCTTTTCTGTGTCGCTCACTGAACCCATTCATGCGCATGCGTTTAAAGGACTCTCTACCGCATGGTCAGTTTTACACCGCCATCCTAATATGTACGCCAAGTTGACTAAAGTGCTGAGACCGCACACTCCCTGGTCACACGGTGGTCTCCGCAATCGTTCTGTCCTGACAACGGCCGCGAAAAATACGCCCACCTGTAAAATTAATGCAAAACGTTTGCTCATGCCCCACTAACTGGTCCCATCTAGCTTCTAGCTCGAAAGAGCGTGATGGCAACCAGACTATCAAGTCTATTCAAGTCGCCCGCTCCTTCGTCGGGCGATTAATGGCCGTTCAACGGTTCTATTCATTTGCTTGTATTACCTTGAGCTGGCGGAGAGGTGGTGGTGATTTGGCGTCTGTGGTATAATTGAGATGTATGTGGTTTCCCACAGGTGGTTGACGGAATGGCGCTAACCCAGTTTCTCCCTCGTTCTCGTGACGGATGGCCGAGAGGTTAGTAGTTACGCCCAGGGCCTGTATTTCTAATGGTGGCGGTGGGTTCCTGGGCAGGCCGTACCGTGCCGTGCCTCTGTCATCGTCAAGGGGTCAGTATCAGTGTTATTTCGGGGTACCTGTCTGGTGTATAGCAATCGTTGTCGAATCCGTGTCGGACCACGTTTAGCGACGATGACTTTGCACGCCACGTCAACAAAAAGGACGATACAATTGGGCTGGACCACATGGCAATACGTCTCCGCTCCTTTCTCGGATCATCGCATCGCAACCCGTGAACGTCCATGTGGGGAGGCGTTTTGACATCGTCGTCCCTCAGACGACTTGACCCGTGGCGCACGATGACGATATGGCCAGCTAGGATCTCATCCAGATTATTTTGTTCCTGGTTGCGCCGCTCGAGTCTTGACTTATCCCTGTCCTCGACGCATTCGGCGTCGTACAACTCGGTCAGTTCCGAGTGCCACCGTCGCGTCGGATACTACTGCGCATCAGCTGTACCATTTTCCCAACCGGACCGGCCACGTCACTTGTCGATACGCTGCGATCCAATGGGCATCGTGCGCCATGCGCCATTCGTTGTTCGTCATCTATCATGTGTCATCCATGGCCGCCAGTTCTTCCCGGTCCCGGGACCTCTACACGAGTTTCACCGCTGGACCGACGATAGGTTTTGAAACCCAGAAACTCAAACAACAGGATGTGATAAGCGTTGGGTCGTGTCGAACGTCGGATGACGATCCATTTATCGTTGGAGCGGATGGGCGTCTGAGCTGTTTGGCTTGCTCCACGCCCAGTGCGTCATACCGACGGGAGACATAGCCAAGCGGCCCAAGCCCGGTAACCCTCGAAGCTCATGCCCAGCAGAGTTAACTTCCCTACAACCCATATCTTTCGGGAGTGTCTTGGAGGGAGCGCCATGGAGGTATGGGTGTCTTGGCGATATTAGCGGTCGAGAGGCAACCGAATCCGTTGGACGTCTGGGGTATTCGAATTAGCCTTTGGATCGAGTGTCGATATGTTGATAAATTCTAAAGGATACGTCTTCGAACTCGGTCCCAACGAACCATCTGAAGGCATAGCCACGCCCGGTAATCTTCGGGGTTTACGCCTAGCATAGTCAACTTTCTCCCATCCCGCAGTCCTAGAGGGAGAGCCCTGAAGGTATGGGTGAGTATGGACTCCGAGCGGGCAATGGTAGGCAAGGGGCGACTCGTGAAGAGGCCAAGTGTGGGAGTATGGGCCCTACCTCGCGGTTGACTGTACTACAACGTGGTGATAGAGCCGTATCAATATCTTTGTTTTATATATTGTTCGTTCCTCAGGGGTTCGATGATGGGAAAGAAAAATCTTTCCATTGAAAGCAACAAGGTAAGGACAAACGGTCAAGAAAGTAACGACGTGACAGTCTAAAAGAGGAATACATACGAAATGCACATACCCTACAGATTTCAAGTCACTCAATACTCGACTGCATCTTCGTCATCGGCCCGCATACCGCCCGAGTCGTCTTTCCGTTCGGGCTCTGCGGACTCGGGTTCGGGTTTTGGTTCCTCATCCACTTCCATGTCGGCTTCCGGTTGCGGTACGGGCTCACGCTTGAATTCCTCGGGCTCCTCGACCATCTCCTTGTCCTCTTCATCCTCTTTGGGGGCTTGTTCGCGTTCCTTTCTGCGGCGAGCTTCCTCGTCGGCGACGCGTCGTCGAAGTTGCTTGATCTCTTCGATACCGGCAGCACGCTCTTGACGGAATGCTTCCCATTCTTTCTCAGCTGCTTCTGTGACCTGTCGAATAAGAAAGCACACAACGGGATTGAAGAGGATAGCCAAGGAAGATGTGCCGGGAAACGCACCTCTACCTTTCGCCGCGCGAGGAAAGTGTCCTGGGCAGGTGTTAGGATGGCTGGAAGGTAGTATAGAGGCGGTGGGTGAGAACGCGAGGGTAGCGCGAGTGGGTTAGTCGAAAGGGGAGGAGGAGATGCATCGGATGCTGGAATGATGTCGGTTGTCAACAAAAAGTGGCTTAGTAGCGGGAGTCTTGTACGTCGGAGTTTGTACTAGTAAAGTGAATGTCGTGGGTGGGCAAGCATCCAGCGAAGTACTAGTGGACTCACGATGGAGTCTTTGAGCTGAAGCTCTTCTTCCTTCCTGTTGGCGGTGGTCTTGTCCTTCTTGGCCTCTTCTGCTCGCCTGACAGAGTCAGTCTCTTTGCGTAGCTTAGTCTGTAGTCTCTGCTCAATCAACTGTCGCTTTTTTGCCTGGGGAGCTGGTCGTCAGTTGAATGGCGAGTGAGCGGGCAAGAAGAGACTGACGGCTTCGCTCGCGTTCCTCTCCTTGTCCTCGATCTTGGCCTTGTTCAACGTGCCGAGTACAATACCAAACATGCTTTTACCACGTTTGCGTTCACCGGACAGGACGGTGAGGTCAATCTTGGGTCGTCTTTTGTTCGCGGTGGCCATGGCCGCCGGGGCGGTTGGCGGTTCGTGCATCTTGGCATCCTGGGATTCCTGGACAGATCTAAGACTGAGTTAGCGGACATGGAAGATGGTGGTCAAAAGTAGACTCACTCTTCGGTAGACATTTGGGTTTTTATCACCCTCTTGGATTTGAAAGGCAAGTTGCAACGGTGAGTGGGATGATTACATAAACTGAACTCGGTAATTAGATGCACCGCCACATTAACTACCAGCGCCCAATGCCGCCAACTACCCCAAAGCCCAGTGTTCAAAGCAAAAGCCAGCAACGAAAGAAGCAGCCAGTGACGCTGGAAGAGCGGTCGAAACGGCTGTTCGCATCGTTGTGTGCACAAATCGAGGGTGGTCATTTCACCAACGCCATCAAGACATGTAATAAGAGCAAGTGGTCCCATTTCATCTCCACTCAGGAGGCTCTGACGCGCGTAACGTGCCAGTCCTTCGCTTGAGTCCTGTCGATAAGGATGCCCTACAGACGAAGCTGTTTTTGCTTCTTCAAACAGAACAGTACGACGCTGCGCTGTCTCTCATAGCCGAGTACACAGGCAGGGATAGCCCTGATTGCACATTTGAGGAGGCATATGCCTTGTACCGCCTCCACAAGGAGGAGGAGGCAGCCACCGCTCTTGGTAGAATCAAACGATCCGAGAAAGATCACCGAGGAGTGCTTCATCTCGAGGCGCAGTTGGTACGTACGAATCGCACCTTGCCGACTTCTTCATAAGAGATCGATGTCGTGGCACTCGCTGCGAACAGAACTATCGCCAAGGCTCGTACCAGTCCAGTCTTGATCTCTACAACGAGCTGCTCGAAACCGCTGAGCCTGTGGGTTCTCACACTGCCCGATATTTCACTCGTCACTGACTCTCTTCCAAGCAATCGGAAGAATATTCCGATGTTCTGACGAACCTCACTGCCTCGCAGAAGCACCTCGACTTTATCAACACGGGCTTCTTGCATGCTCTTGATGCATTACCCTCCTCAACTGGTTCCACGATCGAGACGTCCCCACCACCGTCCGTCCAACCCGCGCATATGGCATCTACTAGTGCTGCGCTGACACAACAGAGCCCTGATGACTCCGCGATCGCCAGCAAGGCGAAGAGAGTGCGGATGAAACGTGTGCCCAAGGGTGTGATTCCGGGTGTCACACCCATACCTGATCCGGAACGGTGGTTAAAGAAGAGCGAGAGATCGTCGTTTGGACAAGGTGGCAAGAAACGGAGAGGTGCGGGAGGCGCGACGCAGGGCGTGGTGCTGGAAAACACCCCTGCCCAGAGTCACAGCGGGAAATCGACGGGTGGCGGAGGGGCGTCGCACACCAAGGGCAGGAAAAAGAAGTAAATTAGATCGACATGCGAGACGGCCTACTTGACTCTGGCCTTCAACGCGCCGTTAATGATTTCTTCTGCCTGACCCATCAGCCTGGGATCGCGCTCTAGCGCCGCACGCCGTCGATCTCGTCATGATGTACTTATCTAATCCAGCCATACTACACTTGAGCACGTGTCCGATCATATGTTGGTCTTTGGGCTTTCGACAGGCCGTCCCAGACCTGGTTTTCGGGCAGGACTGTAGGCCCAGGATTCAAAGCTCGTTTCACTCAGCGTAGCAGTTGTACGCGTCAGACCGGCGAGCCATGTTGGAGCACTCCCCACGCGAAGAGTGGCTCACACTCTCCGTCTTGTGCGTGTTGGAAACGAGGCGTTGACGGTAATTCACGCGTCATCATTACAACTACCCCTCCTCGGCCTCAACCCACATTATTATATACGACCCTCGAGGCACGTGGTCATTCGCTGTGGGTAGCATCTGGCGCGCAACCCAGGTCTCACTTTCCAGCCCATCAACCGTCTCGATGGCATAACACCAGTCGGACTGACATTATGCCATACCGAGAGAAATGGTCTCGATGTCCATTCCAGAAGCCAGTCCGGCTCTTGCACACATCCCGTGACCGGGCGTTGAGCATCGCGTTCATTCTCACTCGCCTGTGCAGACAAGCAATGCAAGTCCCTTTGGAAGAAAGCGGCCTCGCGTCTTCCTGGCTTCAGGTCCCAATGTGACACACGTGCTGAGTAGCTTCTGGCCCGGTGTGCAACGCCCACCCTGACATGACTCGGCTCTGCTCGCCATGCGCCATGCACGCGCTGTCCGCGACTCTGGCATACTATAAGACCTCGAAGCTACCCCGTCTCTGTTCCCCATCCCCATCTGCACTTCCTACTTCATCCCTAGTCACCTTTCGCGCTAAACGACATGTCTCACAAGGAGATGCTCGGTGTTCTCGTCATTGCCCGCAATGGTGAACGGTTTGAATACTTCCAGGACCCCAAGACCTACGAGCCCGCCTTCACTGAGAGTACCCCTCTCGGTGCAGTAAGCATGATCTCTGGTTTCCTCTCGACGGATTCTTACGTGATTGTTCCGATTCACGTAGTCTGAGTCTCACCAGCTCGGGTCTTTCCTTCGCTCGGTCTACTTGACCGGCTCTTCGCCTTCTTACATCAGCGGCATGAAGACTGACGTCGTCGATACTCACGAGCTCCACGCCATCGCCAAGGCAGGCGGTGAGGGCCCCGTGATCTTTGACTCTGCCGTTGCCCTTCTCCAGGGTCTTTACCCCCCCAACCCGAATAACAAAATCACTCTTGCTAATGAGACCACGATCGTCGCCCCCCTCGGTGGTTACCAGTATGTTCCTATCGAGACCGTCGAACCCGGTAACGACCGCTCTCTTGAGCCCTGGACTGACTGCGCGGTGTGTTCTTTGTATTTTTACCACGGGGTACCAGAACAGGGGCTGATCCAGCACCACGTGTTGACAGGCTTTCCGGGAACACATCGAGAAAGTATATGCTTCTTCCGAGTTCAAGGCAGTCGCAAAGGGTGCTCACCCTTTCTTCGGCGCTGTTCGTGATTACGTCTTTGGCCGCCCCACAACCCTGGAGAATGCCTGGAACATCTTCGACTACATCAACACCCAGCTCGTCTACAACCAGACCTATGCCCACCGCCTTCCACCCACTCTCGACTCGCAGGCTCGTGGTTTTGCTAACTTCCATGAGAATGCCATCTTCTCATCTAAGGACCCTGGAGGTATTGGTAACTGTACGTCAATCTCCTCCGTATTCATCTTGGGAGCTGGGTCTGACGCTTTTGACATGCAGTGGCTGGTCGTACTATCCTCCACCCGATCATCAGCTCGCTCGAGCGCATCGCTTTCAACGGCGATCCTCTCCAGTTCCTGCTGATTGAGACCTCCTACCACCCCTTCATTTCCCTCTTCCACATGCTCGAGATGACCAAGGAACACCCCGGGCTCGCTAGCATCCGTAAGTCAAAGGATGCACTATTGTGACACATGAATACTGAGATGGAATGTATCATTCAGCCGAGTTTTCTTCTGCCCTCGCCTTCGAACTTCGCCGCGGACCTGCTCCCGAGGACCGTGACTTCTTGAGAATCAAGTTCAAGAACGGCACCAACGACAACTTCCAGACCTACCACGCTTTCGGCCACAAGGCGGACATCCCTCTCACGGAGTTCATCTACCGTATTGAGGTGGGTTCATTCACCAATACGCAGCCTGCTCTTCGCTCATCGACGTCTCATCGCTTCACAGAACTATGCCATCACCTCTCAGAAGCAATGGGCCGCTACCTGCAGCGTTGGCTACCACGACCCATACCTCCACATCGATTCTCAAAAGGGTTACTCTTCGACCGTCTTGGCTGCTTGCGCTGCCATCCTCTTCGTTGGTGTCTTTGCTCTCGCCAAGTACATCAAGCGTTCCCGTGCCAAGAAGCAATACATCCACCTTGCTGACGATGAGGTGAGTCCACGTTTCGATTGTGAGAATTACGACTGTGGGTCCGTCGATGCGGACATGATCGCCTTCCCCAGCTGGTCTCGACGGGAGTATGAGCTCCATTACTAATGCCTGATCTACTTCACGCAGGCTCGCGTCCCCGAACAGGTTGCACCCATGACCGAGAAGGCTCGCCGCCCTCTCTAAGGAGTCGACCGGCAGAGAGTTGGCGTAGATGGTGTATGCTACATATATCACAGCCTCTTTTCTCCCCATTCAGGTCTCGATACATTCGGCATTGATCCACACGGACTTTCTTCTCTTTTTCTCGTCTCGATTTTGTGTATTGTGTTTGTGTATTGTTGAATAGGGACTGGTACCCTCGTTGGGATCGTGTGTCCTGCACGCTGCACGCATCTGGTAGAAGCTGGGGTCGTCTCGCTGGGTGTCAGCCAATGTCTGCCAGACACGAACTCCACGACTGAACTCCTGGGCCGCAAAAGTTCAGAGGGAGGTGCCGTACTGTGGATCCGGCTTTAGACTACTTTCTGGATTGTCACGGACTCCGCAGAGGAACCGGTCGAGTCACGAAGGTATCAGTTTAGCACAGTCATCCAAACCAAGTGGCATACGTTGACTCGAGGGATCCCAGAAGCTCAACCATTCCACTCAAGATCGAACCAATATCGCGCCGATTCTGTAATTGAATGCTCGATCGATGCATATGGTATGCAACAATGCGTCCTTGGGTGTCAAGTCTACACATGATCAAGCCGGAACTCCAACAACGATGACGAACGGCTCAAGGGAAACACGCTTCATACAGCGCTTGTACCCCCCTCGCTCTCTCCTCCATGATCGGACAATCTCTTCCGAGTTGACGCATCCCGTCCCATTCGTCCCCGACCTCCGCAAACGCAATCTCGGTCATGAGCGCACCCCGTCAGATAGATATCCTAAATTAAATGCAGTGTCAACCCTGTCTGCACGGTTGCCTTGAACGGTAGGAGCATACAACTCCCGCATGTTCAAGACGAATCGAGGAGCCAAAGTGAATAAAGGAACGTATTTCAAGACGGCTGTGAAAATCACCGTCCATCCCGACGTTGGAAGTTTTCCAGTCACGGCCAGTATATCGATGAGTTTTTCTATCTGGGAACTATCATGAGCAGTGATCGACAGCTCTCCATTATGTCGTTCTATAGGGAAACAAAGTATAACAGGATGTGCACATACACAACAAAGCAGAGGATGCCTCCCTTGATAAGTAGGTTCATATAGCGGTTGGGCCGCCATTGCTTCGTAGTTTCGTACAATCGAATCGAATCCTTTGTAAGTCGGATGGTCGCGAAGGCACACATCCATATGCTGAGAATCAATTCCAAAATGGACAAAATGGATGGATAAAGTGGGTGCGTCTAGCTCCATCGCAATATAGGAGATCCAAGACCCGACTGATAAAAATTACGCGCCAGCCATGATACCAGTAGCGAGTCCATCAACATGGCATATCGAAACTGAAACGGAATGCATGTACCTTCTGTAGTTTTCGAGACAGTGTTGAAAAGCATCTAGGTGAAATCATAGGTATTCTTTGGAAATGGGATTGATGAACATGGTCCAAAGGACTGCTTTTGACAGATTATACATTGGCCCTACATGGTGGACCATCATAACTACAGGCACCTTTAGACTCTATGTTGTGGAAAAGTGAACGACGGAGAAACTTACAATCTGTTGCGCACCCAAAAATAGCAAATGCCCATTGAGTGATATAAATAGCGATAGAGCCTTAGAGTTCGGTGCTCAAGAAGACGAGTACAGCAAGTATATGAGCGTGCTTACAACCGTGCAAGTATGTTCAGCGTCATACCGGTGGGCGAAAGGGAGCACATACGACTACCGGCACATGGGTGTGTTCAGTTAGCAATCAACAATACCTTTTAGTTGGGGCGTCAGCCGAATGGACCCAGAGATAATATTTGACATACTGAGGGCTATGGTTCTGGCGAAACACAGGTTGAGTCCAATATTGGAGGGAACGGCTGTTAGCGACATGCGTAAACGTGTAAATTCCAGAATAACGAATCTATGGCAAATTTTGGCCTATCTCAGTGCATGAGAATACTACAGGAAACTCAATACATACCAGCAGGAAGATTGTGGACATCGGTAACCATGGTTTACTCCGTAGTCGTATCAGTGTTATCACCAGTCGGAAAAATGTTCTGCGGCGCCATTGATTCAAATATATTCTACCTGTTCAAATTACCAATTGGAGGAAAGTCGGTGCGTAGTGACAGAGAACGCAGCATAATACCTCATCTGAAAACGTGAGGACTGGTAATACTGATGTTAGTCAGCTTTGAAGGAATTTATGCGGCTACTTACTATAGTCATATGCGACAGCGGTGATCGTCGCAACTCCGAAGTTCTGTGAGATCGATCCGCTGAAGCCGTAAAGGGCATGCGGGTAGCGTAGTCATTTTGTAGGATAGTGATCACGGTAGCTTGCGGATCGGAAGACATGACCTCGATGTACGGGTCTTGTTGAAAGTTGCGAGAGCCGGGGGAGGAGATAAACATTCCTGGATGAAACTGATGATGTGAATGACAGGCTGAGGGATGAGGGATGAGGCCGTTTGAAACATACCATCTCTTAATTATATTTTCTCCTCCGTGTTTCAAGTAGACAACACGGCTCTACGCTAGCAGGTGTCAGAAAATGCGGTGTGGTTTCCTGACAGAACCTCAGCGATGATTTCTCCCGACTCTGCTCGCCGAAATCGAGCCCTAGAACGCACGGAAACAAGAGCGGGGGCCGGCTGAAGGGACGGGCTGGTGGACGATGCCAACTGAGCTGGCACTGCTGCAACAGTGTTTGAAGTGCTACGGGTGCGCCCGTGGAAAGTCACGAATCTACGAGTGGCGCGCTACAGCACTCGATGGCGGTGTAAACTCACAGATCTGCGACGCCCTTTTAAGGAAATTTATCCACAATCATCAACCATGCCGGTGATGGATTCGATCGGACAAGAAGAACTTTGGCTCGCTGATGCCGCCCAGTTACCTGGCGACATCCTTTTGTTCGAAACAAAGTACGTGCTCACTGTATCGATTGCCTGCATCGTAAGGACTGACCTGTGTCGCAGAGATAAGTGAGACAAGATCCCCCTTGTTGCCGATTTCGTTCTTGTACCTTGGCGGTTCAAGTTGCCCAATGGTAACATACTAGCTGTATGACTTCGTAACGTGGGCTTGCTTCGCGCATCCACCGATGATGTCGGTCCACAGCAATGTCGCCCACAATACGGCATTGCAGTATCCAAGGCTCGTGCAAGGCTCGTGCCGTTAGCTACATAAATCCCCCATAATGGCTACCACGGTCATCTATCCTTTCATCCCACCCCCTTCACTCCCAGTCGTCATGAACACACGCTTAGAGTCAAGGACACGAGCCAGGCGCAGCAGGGCAGGCTCGACTACCTCCATGTTTACTGCAGAATCATTGGACTCCGTTCCAGGTGTCGAAGCTGCAAGCGCCGTCAATCGCCCCACAGATGATGTGGCCGTAGGACTCTCAGACCCCTGTAACACTGCCAGTCGAAAAGCAATGCTTCAGCTTATCAACCGTCTGCGCGATACTGGGTGTGGAGTGCTTTCATTCCTACCACTGTGGCGAGTTTATTCATGTGTTCGGCAGCGTGCAAACCGACATTGACCTCCCGATGATCGCTGTCATCGGGAACCAAAGCGCGGGCAAATCCTCCCTTATCGAGTCCATCTCTGGTATTACCTTGCCTCGCTCATCGGGAACGTGTACCAGGTGAGCCGTTCATGTCTCGACTTGGCTATGTGTTCACTGTCTCGCAGATGCCCTACTGAGTGCAAGCTTTCCCACTCGCATTCGCCATGGAGGTGCATTGTCAAACTGCACTTCAGTACCGATGCAAGTGGTGTGCCAATTCAAGTCAGAATTGTTCCGTTTGGCAGTCCCATAACCTCGAAGTCTCAAGTGGAGGACCGCATTCGGCGCGCACAACGTGCCATCCTCAACCCATCCAGGGATCATCAGATGTATCTTAACCGGGATGATCTACCAGACGAAAACGAGGTGTCTTTTTCCCAGAATTACGTCTCGTTGGAAATTAGTGGGCCAGAACTCACAGATCTCTCCTTTGTGGATCTCCCTGGTCTTATTGCCAGCGTGGGAGCGGGAGGCAATGAGCGCGACATCGAGCTTGTGAAATCATTGGTCACGTCATATATACAGAAGCCTAGTTGTGTCATTCTGCTCACCGTGGCATGCGAGAGTCAGTATCCACACTTTCGTTGTATTTTAGATGGCTGAAGTCGACCTTTCACTAGCTGATTTCGAAAATCAGGGTGCCCATCATCTCACAAAGAAGTACGACCCGGAAGGGAGGAGGACCGTCGGTGAGTCAATATCAACCACACCTTCCATGTTTCTACCAGAGACACTCATTCGTGTTTCTACAGGTGTCCTCACCAAGCCAGATCGTATTGAGGCAGGTAACGAGCCCACATGGCTCAGAATCCTCCAGAACGAAACTGAACCTTTACTCAACAATTGGTATTGTGTTAAACAACCCACTCCCCAGGACGTCTTGAGGGGGATTACATGGACGGAGGCGCGCCGGCAAGAAAACGAGTGGTTCAGCTCAACGCCACCATGGTCTTCGCTCGAGCCACAATATCAAAGGTTTTTAAGGACGAGTTACCTGACGAAGAGGTTAAGCGCCATTCTTGCAGAGCTAATTTCAAAGAGGTGGGTTGAGCTGCCGCCTGTGGTCCCAGAGAATGACGAATATTCGAAACCCCACCAAGGCTTCCAAAGATCCAGGAAGAGCTCATGAACGCGATTCAGGAAGCAAACACAAAGCTACGCGCCCTTCCGAAAGAACCGTCCTCAGATCCCGTCGGTGAAGTCCTGCATGTCCTTGGAACCTTCGTTCGAGACCTAGAACACCGTGTCGAAGGCACGCCCGAAGAAGACGGACTCCTACAGACCATTCGTCCACACCAAGAATCATTCAAGGTTGCCATCAAGAGAACTGCACCCAACTTCATCCCTTGGGAGAAGGCGGTGGAGCATTCTAAGAAGCTGTCAAACCCAACATTCCTAGCCAACGAAGATGAGGACCACGATGCGTCATTGTCTCCTTCCAACCAGAAGAAGATATACGTCGACGAAGTCCTGAAGTGAGCACAAGAGTAGGTTTTCTTTTTGATCCTGTTCTCGCGGCATGGGATTGACAGAATTACACCAGCGCACGTACGCGTGAACTGCCAGACAACTATCCCTTCGTTGTCCAACATGCTTACATCACGCAAATCACGGAGCAATGGGGCGGTCCAGCGATGGTGTTCTCTGACGATGTTTACGCGATTCTCAGAGACAACCTCGCGAATCTGGTCGATCTCCACTTTGAGCACATGGGCAATGGGAATGCAAAGCAAGCTATTCTGTGGGTCACGTGTCCTCCCGCTAGCATCTCGAGTCTCACCGTAGCGTACAGCATGATCGTGAACGACCACCTCGACGAAGCCGCTGAAAGGACTAGAGAAAAGATTCAATGGCTGCTCGACCTCGAGAAAAACCCCACGACCCTCAACACCCACTATTATGCCGACTACAAAGCCAAATTCCTAGCCTACTACAAAGCTGCACGGGATGACACGGATTTGGCAGCCAAACTCCACGAAAACAGACACAATTACGAGGACTCTATCAACAAGGCTCTCTCAGGCCTCAGCGAAATCGGAATATCGGCCCAAGCGGATGACCTGCCCAAGCTTCTCCCTCCCGACCCAATGGAGGCAGCTCTGAACACCATGGCAAGCGTTCGGGCATACTTTCAAGGTCAGAACAATGGCTTTGGATGTAGCAGGCGCACTCACTCGATGTACGTTACTTAGTCGCCTACAAGCGCTTTGCGGACATGGTCCCGATGGCGATTGATCACGAGATCGTGCTCGGCGTGAAACAGGGCATCTTCAAGGCCCTCCAAGAAGGTCTTCAAATCACAGGGCCGGACGGGTACGCTCGTTGCAAGAGCATGCTGGAGGAACACATCTACGTCGTATCAGCCCGTCGGGAGATGCAGGAGAAGCTTGGGAGGCTGCAGGCTGCGCGTCAGGAGCTGAGGCGGTTGATGTGAATCGGGACTTGAATATCAAGTATTTGAATACCAGTGGTGTGGTCTCGTGATACGGTACCGAATGCTATGGTTTTCATCTTGAATACCCTTGCACGTTGATTGAATATTGACAATGGCCCACATGGTTGCGATAAATTTGGTATACATCATAGTCAACAGTTGCAACATGAACCACGATACAGGCCTCAGGGCCATTGTTGGTAAGTGTTCAGCAAAGCACGGTCACAAGAGAGGCTCCCATGATATTGTCGAATTGCTCAATACAAAGAAACAAAGGCGGGTATGTAGCTTAGCATCTCTTTCCCACACAGGCACCTACCCTGTCTCTCGCTGCCTCCGTCGGTGCTGCTATCACAACTTGCGGTGTCCTAACCCGAGGAAACCGATGAATGAGGCATCAGTACATCGACCTACGAGGCACTGTTCGCGGAGCAAGGGACCCATGGAAATCACATGAGACGGATAGATGCGACATGGAATACAACTATATACGTTGCTTCTTGCGAGCACGTTCTGTATATTCGTCTGCTGTCGTCACTTTGAACTTTGGCTGCCGCTCCATCATCAACATGCGAGAATGATCCCCCTCATGGGCTCTGTCCGAGCCCGATATATTAGCTGGCAAAGCAGCCCCATCATTATTCTTCGCAGATTCTAGCAACAGATCGAGCAAATCCTGAATATTATTCCCGTAAGTACGTCCTAAAGGACTTACCCTGGTTGCGTCGAACAAACTGAAGCCTGTGTTCGTCGACAAAGAGGGCATCATAGAGTCTTTCCGCATCTTCCGCATTCAGACCAGATATTCCCTTGTCTCGGTCACAAGAGATGCCTTCTGGCCAGTTTAGGATCGTGTACTCTTTCTTCAGCAGGTCTCGCTTCAGGGTCGACCACGGCAGCCGACCATTGGGCAACTTGAAACCGATGTCACCTGATATGTAATGGTCGAATGAACATACATCGTGCGATGAAGTGACTCACGCATCATTTCGACGAGTTTTTCCTTGACTTTATCAATCTTGCGAATCTTTTTACCGTCCGCGCTTGACGTGGGTCGGATTACCGAGGTGGAAGGTTCAATCTGAGAAGCAAGTCTATAGGCACGTGAAGTCCGGGTGGTTAGCAATCGACTCGCATTCGCGGATGTAACTGGAGGAACGCAGTAATCTCATCGGATGAAATAGGGACAAATAGTTCAGCAGTCATAAGGATACTGACAATGAATTCCAATACGCTTCGGATGTGCCATCCAAACTACTTCCTGAAGTATTCTGTATGCGCTTGGACGAGATTGAAGGGGAAAGGCTAGCAGGGACACGAAGGCCTGTTGAAGTGGCGAGATCAACCTGTAGAAAGCGGCTTGGTCGCTATACGCGAGCGGGGAATAACTATTCTAAACCGCACCAATTTACGTAGCGATAGATCAAATACACGCTGACGCTCGTCAAGCCCAAGTGAGACGTCTGACAGAACGGATTGCGCTTCCGCGCACATGAATGCTGTTCGCGGAGACACATCTTCACCCTGGCGTGGGTCCGAGGTAGCGAGATGTGGCGGTCGGTTAGGTACCAAAGAGGACGTGGTGACTAGATAAGGGAACGCAGTCGACTTTACAGAATTGTAAGCAAACGGGTGGAAACAAGAGTTGCAAGCGCTCACTTTGGGGTCTATGTCCGACTCCGCGCGTTCATAGTCAGGGAAGGACGGGTAATGGGTAGTAGGGAGTCGGATGTGGGATACACGTGTGGATTGTAGGGGATTAGACACGCAAAGGAGTGTTTGAGACGACTTATGGAACAAAGAGAATGATGAGTGTGAATACTGAGTAGAAATGAATACATGCCATACCCGATCATCAATGGAACACCACCAGGGTACCCGAGAGATATAAATCCTCTCGCTCGATCCTGCTGATGCCACGAATTCGCCAGAGGGTGAAAAACAAATGGCATTTATCCGGGTAGGATGTTGTAGATATGGTGCGACGGGCCTAGTCTCACCAGAAGTCGCATCCCAAAAACGGATGGTCCGGTCCCAGGATCCGCTCGCGATAATCGATCCACTCGGAGCAAGGGCGATGGACGTTATCTGCCTGGTGTGACCTATCCGTGGTTCCTCGATTTCTTCTCCTGTACTTGTACTCCAGCAGCGAATCGAAGGTGGAAAGCCAGACTCCACACAAAAGAGTTTGTTCTCATCACGTGAGAACAGCATGCAAGCGACCTTGCTTCCGAACTTCGGACAATTGGAGATGTCGACTCTGAGCTTGTGGTTCTTGACGTCGTACACACGAACGGTCCCGTCACCGTGACACGCGAGAGTGTGTCCGCTTGGAGAGAGACACAAGAGCCTGGCACCGCCAACATCAATTGGGTCGCTGCTAGCCAGTGGTTTCCCCTCCATGGTGTAAACAGTGATAGCCCAGTGTACGCCTGCGATGAGTCGACCATCTGACGAGATAGCAATCTTGTCCCAGTTCTTCGGGTGACTCCATTCCTGGACAAGGTCTTGCGATCTCACGTCGCACACTTTGATACATCCTGCTTCATCACCGCTGATAATTTTCGTGCCGTCGGGGGTAACCATAAAACTGGAAATTATGCTTACGTGCTCTACCAGTGTGCCTTCTTGCCCTCCGTTGTCCTGATTCCAGATCTCGACCTTGCGGGACGTCCCGGTGACAACTCGTCCATCAGGGAGGTATGCACATGTGGGGAAGCCGTCATAATCACTTCGCGAGAGTATCCGATGCGGTCGAAGACTGACATCCGACACTTGCTCGACGCTGCGAGGGTACGGACAGAAGGTACAAGCCCTGGTGGTTTCTGCATGCAGTGAAGGTTGGGTAGGCCGAGGAGACTTTCAAGCGCCTGAGATAGTGGCAAATGCGCAGTGAGTACGATTGGCGTGAGACAGTTGATCAATACCATACATGATCGTCAGCAGAACCTAGCCAAGGTACTGACCACAAGTACATATTCCCAAACAACTCTCTTGACGCCACGAATCCACCCGAGGGAGAGAAAAAGATAGCAGATACGCAGTCGTTGTACTGTAGATGTCCGATAGAATCGCCGGATGCTGCGTCCCAGAAACGCACAGTTCGATCATGGGATGCGCTTGCAAGGATCGATCCGTCCGGAGAAAG
>JBBPJV010000647.1:0-17789 GCA_038088915.1 Sutorius aff. eximius
TTTAGCTTGCGATTGTGATACCTGCTAGAGAAGTGACTTCGAACTTTGGCCATCAAATCCTCTACATAATATGCATTGGCATCGAGTGAACACTGCGGGGGGGTTTCGCATGGCCAAGCGTTCCGCCACATTTCGACAGTTGCTTCGGTGTCCGAATTTAATCTCTCCTTGAGCATTTGGCGTTGGCGTTTCCTCAGACCCGCAGGACTTTCACCGGCTTTTGGACGCATTCTACCCTCAGGGCTTTCTTTGAAATCTCGGGCATAATCGGAAATATAGCGGCGCAAGGATGTCGAGGAAGGGCGATATCCATCGGAAGTTTTGTAAGAGTTATAGTTTGGCGGATCTTCCGAGCGGAACCGGGAATCTGCGGCAAAAGTGACAAACACAGAAACCAGCTCGGCGCGTTCCGACGAAGCGTATGCCATCGCGGGCAGCGTGAAAAGCAGTTGAGTCCATTTTTCTTCGCTGCATCCTCGCAAGAGATCGTACGTCGTGAGCCAAGTCGATGGAAGATCTAGAGCCAGCCATGACTTGTCGTATCGGAGGGACAAAGTAGCAACCCTCTTCACGACCCCGGTCCACGACTCCACCAGGCTTAGCACATCAGTGAGAGCTGTAGCAGCCCGGTTACGAACGATGCTCGCTGCGACATAAGCGCGATGCTCTCCTGAACCCGCCAACACTAGGTCCCTGGCAGGGTACGGAATATCGAAACCTGGCCCAGAAGGTTGCTGAGAGAACTCCAAGGGGAAAAAGTACGCTGCTCGTCGAGCATTGCGCAGTTCCAGGCGACTGTCAGATGATGGGAAGTCATGAAACGGGTCGTTCGTGTGCCAGTTCTCGTGGAATAATTGCACTCTCTCGCAGTATTCCTTGATTGCTCTGGAAACGACGAGCAGCTCGTGACGCTGAGAATTGACTGGAAGATTGCGCCATCCTAGACTATTCGCGCCCATCGGATATATGGATGCAATCAAGCACAGAAGCACCGCGTCGCGAGAGTTGAGCCGCATGATTGACCAGCAGCCAGCTGACCGGAGCAGAGACAATGCTTCCTCTGTGCCGGACCGGCGTGTGAGCGGATCGTTGCCACACCCGCTGGTCAGAGCGTGCAGGTAAGCACGGTACAACTTGCTCGTCAAGCTCCCATTTCCGATCAAGCAACCCACGTCAGTCTCGACTTCATAAATCTGGTACGTGACTCGCTCTTCAGCAGCATCAACGACTTTGATCTTGATGCTAACATGATGGCCGTCCATCTCAAATGAAACCTCCCCTTCGGGTATGATGACACAACGCCGGACAAGGTCGTCGACATTAGCGGCCCCTCTGAGCTTTGGCCGGAGCACGAGCCGGTTGACCAACCCAAACATAGTCCCAACACATTGGTTCCTGTCATAAACCATACCCCGGATATCGTGGGATTGGAGATCTCCCTCCTCGTCGACGTAGAAGGACAGGCGATAGCGAGGTAGGGAAACGAATAGTTGCAATGATAGAGCAGGTTGTTCGGACTCGTTTGGGGACACAGTGATGAGCAGATTCTGGGGGATCTCGAGTGGCTCAAAGAGAGTAGATACCATGGCCCAGGTCTTGCTCCGGGTGTCTACGAGGAGCTCGCGGCCTCTGTACACGTGATATTGCCCAGAAGTACAGTTCATCATCCAGTTCACCGACGAACTGTTCCAAAGGCTGCTGAGGGGTCGGATCTCCGTAATGCATGTGGAAACGTTTAACCAATGAGCATGTCCTTCAATCAATACATCCGGAAGGTCTCCTTTCAGCTTCTGCTGAGGGATGAGCTCAATAGTTTCTGAGCGAGAAATGGCCCGGATGACAAGATCAGAGCCGTTGTTTCTGGGAGCAAAGTGAACCTGAGCATGCTACCTCAGTAAGGTAATATTATATCACCCTCGAAAGCGCACGCACCTGATAACCGGAGACCATGTTCCGCGTCGCGTAATCCATCCCTGGTAGATCACTCGGCAGGACATCAAGTACTTTCTGTACAAGCCTGAGGGGTCAACAATCTGCACAACGTCAGGCATACACCACATACCTTGCCAAATATTAGATTATATATTGGATGCCGCAAGATTTCGTTAGGCAATCTCCCAAGCGGCTTCCCGTTGACCAAGAGTGACCCGTCAAGTAAGTTGAAATGTACTTCCTGCGAACACTGGTCATCCGTTTGTTCTGTGATGCAAGACAACCAGCGTGAGCTCGGATTCTGCAATGGGACCCACTTCGATCCTGGACGATAGTGCGGCCAAATCCTGTCAATCGCGAGGTTGATGCCTTCGTCGCTCATATCCTCCTGAATAATGTTCCTTGTGATACCCTCAAGAGCTAGAGAGACACGGCGATCCCGGTCAAGGAGAAGTTGTGAATATGCAGGGAGGCAAGAGACATCGCTAGGTGTGTGGTCGTGGATCAACGCAGCGGAAGAAAGTAGAACCTCGATATCCTCTGCTGAATGGAGAATCAAACAAACAACGGAGGGGTCGACGTCGAAGGTGCTTCGGCAAATGGCAGCAGCATCCCGCAGAAAACCATGTAACTCCTGATCCCCTGATGCATTCACGAGCTTAGCCGATAGCTCTTGTACTAGGGAGAATACCTTTCCACGTGCAGCACGAAGAAGTTCAAGCGTTTTCTCTACAATGTCTTGATCGGGAACAGACGCAAGTAGACGACGGAGCAGAAGGGAAATGGTATCCATTGTCACCACTTCTAGCCAATTTGCTTCAACGTCACGGAGGAGGCTCTCGAGTTCCCCTAGAAGTGCATAGCAAAAGGAAGGCTGTTGGATATCCTCATGCCACGTCCACCCGGTGTTTGTAAGCGGTCCAACCTGAGAAACCGCCTGAGCCAATAGCAAATGGGTTTCGGGGCGACGAAGGCTCAGGGAGCGACCTCGGAACTCTCTCAAAATGTTGAGCCATTGAAGTACGCCACCGCTGCGCAGGTGCCCGAATGCCACGAATTCATGAATGGAGATATCGGGAGGGCAGTCAGCTTGGTTGGCCATGATCTCATTCGATGTATGGAAGGTAGCATCAACATATTCTTGCAGGTTCTGGTATGACCCGCTAGGAAGCTTGTAGGTGCAGCACCCGCGGACGTTGACACGACCCAATGCCTGCAAGACGGGGTTGCGTACACCGCTATCAAAACTATAGAACGCCAACCCATTGTTGACGCAGACTCGTTCCCGTGTCATGGGAATTGACTTTTTGCCAAGTGTCTCGACGAGTGGAGCTACGTCGGAAACCAGGGTGATTCGCGATCTCGGGTGCTGAACGAAGTAGGGCTGAAGCGCAGTATACTCGCTAAGCTGCGTTTGCATATATTTTGGCTTGATGGGTGGGGAACAAAGATCGACTAGGAGACGGAATGTGGCAGTGCGCCACATGTTGAACGAGATTGGGCAATCTAGCTCGAAGACGACAGCCTGTGCATGGAGCTCCTCAGCCGGCAGTGGCCATTCGTGAATAGCTATCTCCATGTTCCTGAGCGATTGTTCGTAGGCACATTTCCTACAGGAACCAGTGTGCTCTTCGTCACCAAGCCGATTGACGATGTATTGGTGGTCAGTCTTATCGGCTGTTTGTCGAAGATCTGCGTAACGCGCATTCTCTGTCTCGAGTTCAGCAACCTTTTCATCGACTTCTTTCTGCGCTGTGTTCTCGATCTTAGCCTTGAGGAACTGGAGGTGGTCCGAGTCGTCATAGAAACGGACAGAAAAACTGTTTTCATCAATTTTTTGAGAAAAGACCGACCGGTGGCTTTGTGACTGGGAGTGGCGATCGGAGATGTATTGGTGTGCACAACGAAGACGACGGAGGTTCCCTGACTTGAAAAGTAACAGATCTTCCAGAAGACTTGTGGGAACCTCTGGAGAGTATTCTGCGAGCATGGGAATTTCCTTGATGGCTATTTTGTCGAGTGCAATCCAAAGCTCGATCATAGTCAGCAGCATAACTGACAGAAGTTCTGGGTTGTTCTTGTACGTTCTCCGCGCACTCGAGGAGTATTTATTAGCCAGAATCTCCAGTTTCTCACAAGCCTCGTCCTTATATTCAACCTCTTTAATCCAAGCATCTATGCCCTGCTCGACCGCCCATTCGACATCATACAGAGCAACGTGAGGCTCAGCATGATACGCATCCTCAAATCCACCAGGAAACAAAAAGTCGTCAAGGGTACCTCTGGGGCGATGTTGAGGGTTGAAAGGTGGATCAGGAGGATAGATGCTGCAATCGGAAAGGGTGTTTTGAATGTACTCGCCACTACTTGAGAGCGACAGTCGACTGTCTTGGGCTAGATCAAGCTGAGACGGGGTCCAGGCTGGGGATACACGCTGAGCAGCGAGCACCCGTTCCCACCTGTCCTCGAGGATTGATTGAAGCGTATGGCATGTCTCCAACGCAATACTGGAGAGCCAAGCTGGTGCAGCAGAAGCCAGCTTTCGCAAGCGCCTGCTAATTTTGGCTGACATGCATTGGAGCAAATCATTGGAGAAGTGGGCACAGGTCTTCTCCGAACGTGTGAGGCCGCCTAGGCGACACAGGAAGAATAGCATGAATTCCTTGTAGTCATGACGGTCAAGGGAGGTCTGAAGGGCAACTCTGATAAGAAGCCAGAGAGAGGAGCGTCGCCATGGTAGCTTTGGACTACTATCCCAAATAACATCATCCCCTACACGTTTGGTGATGCGGACGATGTTGGCAGGGCTGCCGACGCCTCTCAAGATCCCGGTAAGTAGCTCGGTGATGTAACGCGGGTGGGCAGTTTCAGCAACAGTGGCTCGCCCTTCTTGACTATCCGGAGTGGCTTCGAGGACATCAGAGTTCATTTGAACGAGGAAATTGACGAGTTCAGAGAGAAAGCTCTGATCTTCAAATGCTGCGTTGGGGACCTCGATGGCAGGCCCAGGATATGAACAAATGAGCTTCCCGTTTGTAGCCATCACATCCTCAGCCCTCGGGGACACCTCAAATGACTCGAAGATGGTGACATCTGACTGTTTCCTGAAGATGACCGCCGCATTTTGGGCCCGAACGAGGAATGCAAGGGCATCTGCACTTTATAAACTTTCAGGAAATGCTTTAGAAGCACGAGCTTACCCCCTGCTTTCATGCTGTTGAGCTGAGAAATGGTCTGAGGTGCGTCCAAGCATTCAGACTGAATGGTAGCCTGTAGATTGTCCAGCATTCTTGAGATGTAATGCCACTGAAGCCGATTGGCATTGTCGATCCGATCACGATAGATACGTGCAACAGCGGCAATTGTTCCAGCTAGAGAATAATCGTTGTAGATATTGTGGTCATCCACAGTGGGAAGCTTGAGGGGAAAGTAGACATGGGTGACAATATACTGTAGTGCACGAAGGTCCTTGGGGTCAAGGACAGTGTGAGACATTGAATCGATGAACGATATAGAGAATGGATTTCGAATTGGAGAAAGCAAGGAACAGGAACCCCAGTACAGCCTAGAGCCCTGCCCTTATATTCACTGACCCGTAGCGGCCAATATGTCCTAAATCGACAGAATGAATCCGAACGGCACAGGATGGACTTGCCCGGTTATCCAGAGGCAGTCAGGGTCGAAGGGACAAAATCCTGCTTTGGGCCTCGCAGTAACCGATGTTCTCCACATCGTGCTAGGCCCAAAATAGCATAGGGTTCGAGATTCAAAAGTAGATTACATCTCATTTAATCACATAGCACCTATAGAAGGGACATACAGTTAACTATGGTTTTTAGTACCAGGTTGAAAAGCTTACTAAAAGACATGCTTTCGCTCAGGATTGAAAATTGAGAAGGAATTCAGAGCGGTGTAGATAAGGTCAACTGATGGGCGGCTATCACGAGCCCGACTTGAATTTTCACGCCGCAGCAACACCGGGCCACGCTCGCCATGTATGTGCCACTAGGTACCATCACTTTGCGGCAGCGCGGCGGCAATGGACTTTCCATTACCAGTATCTCTCCCCCACCCTTGATGAATTCCTGTATCTCATCCGATCTGAGAAGGCCTATAGGATCCCGTGACCTCATTGGCAACCGAGAATAACCAAGACTTCGAATCCTCGACGCTTCTCAACATTTCGGTTGTGACGACCAGAAAGGATGTAAGGGCACCTTTCATCACATTGGCACTGATTGACAGTGATTCATCAGCAAAGTTAAACACAGTACTAATCAGTAATCATCAAATGTCGTGCACGCTTATTTAGTGGCTCGGACGGAGTCACTGATTACTATCAGCAAAAAAGTACAATCAGTGACGACCAGTGTCAAGGCTGAACATGAGAGGAGTTGTCAATGAATATCACAATGATGTATGGCTACTGGTTCATAGTGCCATCCTCGGCACTACATATGGATGATTTTACTTCCTTCAGTGACTACTCTGGCACCTCCGAGGCCCGATCGGAGGGACGATTCCAATGATTGCATGCCTCCAACACACTTCAGAAAGCCCCAAACCGTGGTTTCAATAGTCGACTGTCACATTGGAGTACATCATATCGTACATGAAAAATAGTCCGTACGGTGGGTATCGCGCACCCACAAGATCTGAGGGAAGTTACATAAGGTCTACTTGAAGCCCTAGTACATCATTACTGTTGCGCGGTAGTAGCCCCAATCCACTGGCAACATTCCAGACTATCAATCACCAGACTGCGACAGAAGAGGGACAAAACACACCTCATCACGATCACGAAAATCGTCTTCAGAAAGTAGCTGTCCATCAGCAAGTTTCCCCATGTGTGTTGGTGCGAACCGTATCCCTTTCCTGCGTAAGCCCATCAACATCCCGAGTGTCACCACGGGCGAGTTTTGGAATGTCTGTGCCGTCTGTAGACGGCTTGGCCGGTTCGCCGGAGGGATGAACCTGTCGGGCCCAGCCTCGATGACCTCTTCACCTTCCAAGTCTCTTGCGTATACGCAAAGGAAACGACATAATCGGATGTACGTCTCGTAGTCCTTCAGGTATAGCTGCCCAGCAAACACGTTCAACTGATCCATAAGTGGCCGGGGGGGAGCCCACTCGCTGGGAACAGCGGGGATGTTGTACAGGGTGAGGTCGTCGCAAGGTTTCATGGACTTGGTCGTGCGAGGCGTATAGATATGGAGATGAACCTTGTCGCTCGACCTGATAGACGGGATCAACTGGCTGGCCTCGTGAGGGCTCAAAATTACAAGAACTTCGTTCCCGCTTCTTTTCCCAGAAAGAACCCAGTGGACGGGACGCAAATACTCGTCTAATCTCCCTGACGAGCCGATAGTCTGCTGAAAGTCCACCGTAACCAACACAGATGGACTCCAGATATGTGCCTCGTCGGTAGCTGCGGAGGTCGCATCGAGTGACTTGAAAGCTGGACGGAAAGCATCGCTATATGTGGAAACGGTCCCTGTAGCCACAAAGGTAACAACGTCTTGATGGAGGGAATGAATTGCCGGTGGTACTCTCGGGGGTCGTTCCACTTGACGTTCACGTTCGGCTTCATGAATAACCTCTCGCTCTTGTTCTTCGTCCATGCTCACGTCGCGGAGAGATGAAACCCCAAGCTCGATACAACGCTGGCGAATATCGGCAGGCGTCGACAAGTCAGCACTTGAAGTATTGTGGCAGCCATAGAGACCCTCCAGCCACTTGGCTTCCGGCTGGAGCCACTTTTCCGAAAGTCCTTCCGAGGACAGTTCGCCTCCACGGAAGCTGGTCCAAGCAGCGTACCGGTATGTATGATCTATCCCTTGTTGTACCCAATGGGGAGCCCGTTGCTGTATATCGTCACATGTCTCACGTATAACCCAGCGAAGGATATCCATAGTGCTGATGGTATACGAAGAGTCTTCATCCTTGCCGGCCACAGAACGAATACGCCGATCAACTTCGAGGGGTGCAAAAAACATAACGGAATGTCCCTGACCGAGCTTCCGCATGCGCATGCAACCTTTGGGGGATAGTCAGATAGGTGAGCTAAAGAAGCACAGCTCGTCCATACCTTGTGCTAATCGATCCTTGGTCACTTTTGGGCCTAACGTGACAGCGGCGCGGAATCCACGTGGAAACTTGATGTCCGTGCCACGTGTGTGAGCATCGTCGAGGTATATAACACAACGGTCCAACTGCTGCGCGAAGGGCGACGATATCAGAAGCTGTGTGCCTCCGTCTCGTGTGTACACTGTCAGCTCATCGTCATCGTTGAAATAAATTGCGGCGGAAGCATCTTGATTGACCTCCAGCCATGCTTCGGCAAGCTTGCGGTTTTGAAGATCGAGCATTTGAGCACCAACGTCCAATAGCACGCTAATCTTGGGCCTCTGCGCGACAAGAATTTGGAGGAACTCTTTTGTGGTCCGCCGCTCGCCGTCGTCTTTGGTCGTACACTTGTAGTGCTGGTTCTCTGGTTGTAGAAGGTATGATAGAACCCTCGCATTGGTCCCTCGCTGATGATCAGGGTCCCGTTGAGTGATATGCAGGGGTAACAGGTATTGTCCGTCGTTCGTTCCAGAGAATCCTGAGGCATGGGTGAGTCAGCGGCCTCGACACTCAAGCAGACTTCATCAGCTTACCGGTCACCAAGTGTTCTTTTTTCTCTGCTAGATCCCAACCCGAACACGACAGTTTGAACGGAAACTCTTTGGCTTCCTTCGGAAACACGACACTTGAGAGATAAAAATCGACGGTCGCTTGGTTCTGTGAGAAGTGAGGGACTAAAGACTCCTTCCATTGTTCCAAAGACTTCACATTGACACCATTTATGGTCCGCAAATTTTCTGGCACAGCGGGACACTCTCGAACCCAGAGGTCATAATCCAGGGATGGGTCGCCTTGTTTGAGCAGGATTTCAAATGAGACTCTCAACTGTTCTTCGCTGAGACCACCGTAGTAATACGATAGACAGGTGAGGAGGATGGCAATATCTGGATGTCCAAACTCGGCCCTTTGCGCTGGGACGTCCTTCGCTCTGTATGGGACTGCAAGCATTGTACGCTCGGGGGCGAGGCCATAGTCCACACGCCACCGCCGCTCCCTAAAAGCAAACAGAAGAATTCCAGTGGCCAACAGGCCGCGCAGGAGCAGCAGACCACCCCACAAACGGCTTTGCTGTGCATATGCCTGCACCAACTGAAAGTATTCAGGAGGGACATTCGCGCACGATATGAAGGTCCGAATCGCATCTCTGAGGTCCGGATTGAGCTGTCCAAAGCTGAAGTTTGAAAGAAGAGAATCCATAATGTCTTGGACCATCCATGAGATCAACACCTGGCCAGCGCTGTCGTGCAAGATACGAAGATGGGGGAATGATCCAGGGGGACCACACTCGTACTCTACTCCGAGCGGGAAAAGCTGGTGGAGGGAAGAGGCGTGTCTTTTTACGAGACCAAGGACTCGTTCTGTGATAGTCCATCTGTCGGGAAAGCCCTCCATTTGTTGCTGATGGCCAATAGTGTATACGAGCTGATACCGAACGTGAAGGATTTCATCGCTCTCGTCCAAAACATCTCGCGAACAGGCATGCAGCCACTTCTGAAGATTCAGCAACGAGTTTGCCAGTTGACCGCATTTCGCCTGTGGCAGCTGTTTCTCCACGCTGACAAGCCTGAGTGACAAAACGTGCTCCGGCTGGACCAATAGAATTCCGCGCTCCTTCATGCATTCCGTCATCAGTTCGCGAAGGGCAACCACCTTCTGATCGTCGACCTCGAGGGAACGAGAGAACGGGATGAGATATATTCGCCTGTTGACGAGCCCACCGAGGCGATCCACGAGTAGGTGGAACATCTGTGTCGTCAACGCTTTCGGGACAATGACACGGACCAGCTGCTCCCCGTCTGCAAGAACGGCGACCACGATAGGGACGATGACAGATGACTTCCCCTCACCCATATTCAGTTGCATGGCTGTGTTGTTACCCGAACGCGGTGCTATCATCTCGTTAGCGACGTCTGCCTGAACGCGACGAATCAAGAGATTGCATCGCAACTAAAGTGAGAAGGAAAAGGGATGAGCGAGTATAGGTATCCGTGACACAGGAAAACACACCTGAATTAACAGCCAGTCTGGGTGTGATTCGGCATTCCAACCATCACATCCCTCATTCTGGAATTCTCTGTGGAGCTCCTCATAAAGGTTGTTGAGGGACAGTCGAAGCAGTCTGCGAGCTCGCTGCAACTCAAGCGCGAGCAGAGTCAGCCCTACGAAACATCTCTTCCAATCGTCGCGGAGCACAATGGGTGAATTAGACGCTAGTAGCTGGAAAAGCACAAAAGGGGTGACCCGTGGCCATTGACCCGACTGTTCGAGGGCTTGTTCACTCTCGCTGATTGGGCCTAGATGCTGCTCGATGTGGCGAAGAGCATTAGTGTAGCTCGCTTTGCACCGATCATAGTATGCCACAAGGGTCTTGGTCGGAGGCAGATTGGTCGCCCTGCCAGCCGCAAGAGCCATGTCCCTCTCAAGACATTCTGCGCTAGCGCGGAGGGTTGAGGCGTATTGCTGCCTAAATGGATCTTTTGTGTTTGTCTCAATGGTAGCGATCAGCCGATGCAATGGGGTAGAACTGGAGGGCAAGCTATCTTCAGCATCAGAAGCGTGTTGAGGGGACATATAATATGCCTGTAGCAAGTGTAAAGCTCCGATAAACAACTGGTGTATCCAGAATGACCATCGGACGTAAGAGGGGATGTGTTGCGAGGGATCGAGTGGGCATTGAGGGGTAGGAGTCAGGATATCCTGGGAGTGTGCACGGTTCAAAATCTTCTGGGCACGAATCGTATGTTCTTTGAGGTTGAGGATACGACGATGGGTAAGGAACTGACTTCGACCGCTGGGTGCCCACAACAATGGCGCGGATCTGGCGAATAATAGTCGGTGAAGCGTAAAAGACCATAGGATACGAGAGGGAGGATTTCGCGAGGGATCAAACGAGTACTCGGGAGTTGGGATGGGGCGGACCTGCGAATATACATCATTTAGAATGCTCTGGACGCAAATCAGATGCCCTTTAAGCTTGAGATTACGATAGCGACTGGAGAAGTGACTTCGAACGTTGGACATCAAACCCGACACGTCATATAAACGGGAGTTAAGTGAAGGCCAAGAGGGCGTTTCGCATGGCCAAGCATTCAGCAGCTGTTGTACCGTTGTATCCATGTCCGAACTGCGCCTGTCGTTGTACAAGCTGACTTGACGCCTTCTCAGCTGGTCATAGCTTTCGCCAGGTATTGCGCGTATTTCACTTTCAGGACTACGGTCGAAGGAGATGGCACAGTTGGATATATAATCCCGCAGTGTGTGCGAGCAGGGTTCGTATCTTTCCGAGAGATTGAATGCATCATAGTGGGGTGGATGTTCAAGTCGGAACCGCAAATCCGCTGCAAAGGCTACAAGCGTGGGAACCAGGTCGGCAAGATCCGGTGAAGCATATGCCATCGCGGGCAACGAGAAAAGCAGCTGAAACCATTTTCTGTCATCGCTCCCTCGAAGGAGATCGTATGCCCCGAGCCAGGTTGATGGAAGGTTTGGGATTAGCCACGACCTGTCATATCGAAGGGACAAAGCAACAGTATCCCTGGACACGGTTCTAGACCAGGATTCCACCATGCTCAGTATATCCTTTGGAGTCATTGAATTTGGGGTTCGACGGTGAACGATAGTTGCCGCCGTGTAAGCGCGATGCTCTCCCGAGCCGACCAGCAGGTCTCTGGCAGGGTACCATACATCCACCGCATCAGAAGGTCGCAGCTGAGAAAACTCAGATGGGAACAGATACGAGGCTCGTCGCAAACCACGCGCTAAAAGACGGTCGTCGCGATTTGGAAAATCTTGGAACGAAATGTTGGGCTGGCTTTCATGGAATAATCGAAGTCTTTCGTAGTGTTCCTTGATTGCCTTCGAGACGACGTGCAAATCTTCACACTGAGAAGTCACCGGAAGGTCGAGCCATTCCACCTTCTGCATGCAGTGCAGGTGATCGGGATACCACGTGCGCGAGGGACATACAGATGCGATCAAGCCCAAAAGCTCAGCGTCGCGGGAACCAAACTTCATGATCGACCAACAACTGGCCGAACGAAGCAGCGACAGCGCCTCCTCCGTACCCGATCTGCCCGTGAGCGGATCAGTGCTGCACCCGCTGGTTAGAGCGTGGAGGTAAGCACAGTAAAGCTTGTTTGCTAAGCCACCATTCCCCGTCAAGCAACCCAGGTCGGTATCGATCCCATAGGCCTGGTATGTGGCTGGTTGGAGAGCAAGGTCACCAGTATCAATTGTGATGCGAACATGATGACCGTCCATCTGGAAGGAAACTGTGCCTTCAGGAATGAGGACACATCGTGGGATAAGTCCGTCAGCATTGACGTCTTCTCCGAGCTTTGGGCGGAGCACAAGACGATTAACCAATCCAAACAAAGTCCCGATAGACTGGTTCTCGTCATAAACCATGCCTTGCATGTTATGAGATTGGAGCTCCCCATCCTCATCAACATAAAATGATAGGCGATAGCGTGGCAGTGAGACGGAGAGTTGCAATGATGACGAAGGTTGCCCGGAGTCCATCGGGGAGGTGGTGACAAGGAGATTCCATGGACTGTCGAGCGGCTTCAAGAGGGCAGATACCATGGACCATGTTTCGCTGCGAATGTCTATGAGAAGCTCATGGCCTCTCCACATGGAACGCCGTCCTGGGGCACAATCCATCGTCCAGTTCTTTGGCGAACCCTCCCAAAGCTTTTTCAGAGGGCGGACCTCCATGAGTGATGTAGAAAGGTTCAGCCAATGAGCGTGACCCTCAATCAATATATCCGGAAGGTCTCCCTTAAGCTTCTCTTGAGGGATAAGCTCGATAACTCCCGAACCAGTAACTGCTCGTATCACGAGATCGGAACCATCATTTCTGAGAGAAAAGTACACCTGGGAATGTCGGATGAGCTCTTAACACTATACTCAACGCCTCGGGGAGTTCACCTGGTGACCAGAAATCATGCTCCGTGTCGCATAATCCATCCCCGGCAGGTCGCTTGGCAAGACTTCTATGACTTTCTATGCAGGTGGTCAGTAACCAGAATCATACTGGCCGAGATGGAGCGTGCCTCGCCGAATAATGAATTGTATAGCGGATGCTGCTGAATTTCTTTTGGTAATCTCCCAAGCGGTTTCCCGTTGACCAAAAGCAACCCATCAAGTAGATTGAAATGTACCACTTGCGAACATTGGTCAGCCGTTAGTGCAGTGGTACAGGAGAACCAGCGTGAATTGGGGTGCTGCAAAGGGGCCCATTTTGATCCTGGGCGGTAGTGAGGCCAAACCCGACCAACCGCGAGGTTAATACCTCGGTCACCTGAGTCGGCACAAATGATCTCTCCGACGACACTCTCGAGCGCCAGAGAGACGCGGCGATCACGATCAAGGAGGAGCTGCGCATGTGCAGGAAGGCATGAAACATTGCTGGGCGTGTGGTCGTGAATGATTACTGCGGAAGAAAGCAGAACCTCAATGTCTTCTGCTGAATCAAGAAGCATGGGGATGATGGCTGGGTCGACATCAAACGAGCTTCGACAAGTGGCAGCGGCGTCCCGCAAAAAGCCGCGCAACTCCTCATCCCCCGGCGTGTTCGCAAGCTTAGCCGAGAGCTCCAGCACCCAGGAAAATACCTTGCGACGTGCGGTACGGAGAAGCCTAATTGCGTTCTGTGTGACAGATTGATTGTGGTTCGATGCGAGTAGACGACGGAGCAAGAAGGAGATGGTATCCATTGTTACTGCCTCCTGCCAATTGGCTTCGACATTCCGGATAAGGACTTCAAGTTCCCCTAGAAGGGCATAGCAAAAGGAAGGCCGCTGGATTTCCTCGTGCCATGCCCATCCAGCGCCTGCAAGCGGTCCGGCCTGAGAAGTTGCCTGAGCCAACAGAAAATGAACTTCCGAACGATGGAAGTTCAGGGTTCGACCCCGCAGCTCTCGCAAGATGTTGAACCATTGAAGCGGACCGCCGCAGCGCAGGTGTCCAAACGCTAAAAACTCATGGATGGAGAGGTCCTTGTGACAATCGGCCTGGTCGGCTATAATTTCGTTTGACGTGTGAGTGGTAGCATCGACATACTTCTGCAGATTCTGGTATGGTCCGCTTTGAAGCCGGTAAGTGCAATACCTGAACCGGAGGTCAACTCGATGGAAAGAAGAAGGAAGAAAACGCATTACTTGCTGATGTCGAGACGACCTAAGGCCTGGGAGGTTGGAATACGAGCATGGCTATCAAAGCCGTAGAAGGCCAACCCATTGTTAACGCAAACCCTCCCCTCAGTCGTGGGAATAGATGTTCGGCTATAATGTGTCACGGTGAAGGGTTTCGCATCAGAAGCGAGGGAAAGCCGTGATCTCGGATGGTGAACGAAATAAGGCTGGAGTGCATGATATCCGCTGAGCTCGACATATGGCTGCGTCGATCGGGTGGATGGGGAACAAAGATCAACCAAGAGATGGAAGGTGGCAGTGCGCCACATGTTGAACGAGATCGGACAATCCAATTCGAACACGACAGCCTCCGCGCGAAGCTGCTCGACTGGCAACGGCCACTCGTGAAGGGCGATCTCCATGTTCCTAAGTGAATATTCATAGTTGCACTTGTTGCAATACCTGGCATGCTCTATGGCGCCGTATCGATCTTCGAAGTATTGGTGGTCAGCTCTAGCAGCAGTTTCACGAAGCTCGGCATGGCGAGTGTTCTCTCTCTTGAGTTCAGCAAGCTTTTCACGAACTTCTTCCCGTGCCACCTCCTCGATCCTTGATTTGAGGCGTTGAAGACGAGAAGAGCTTCTGTAGAAGCGGACAGAAAAACTGTTTCCGTCGACTGCCGAGGAAAAAACTGACCACCTTTGTGATCGTGAGTGGCGATCAGAGAGGTATTGATATGCACGCCGAAGACGATGAAGATTCCCGGTCTTGCAGAGCAACAGATGCTCTAGAAGGCCTGTGGGAACCTCTGGAGAGTAGTCTGCGAGCATGGGGACTTCCTTGATAGCTATCCTGTCAAGTGCAATCCAAAGTTCGATCGTGGTCAACAACATGACCGACAGAAGTTCTGGGTTCTTTTCATACGTTCTCAGCGCACTCAAGGAATATTTATTGGCCAGCGTCTCTAGTCTGACGCAAGCCCCGTCATTATCTGTGACCTGATCAACCCAGGTGTCAATGCCTTGCTCAACCGCACGTTCGACGTCGTAGAGGGCGACATGCGGCTCCATACGATACGCCTCCTCGAAGAAGACTCCATTGGAGAACAGAAATTCAGCGAGACCACTTCGAGGTCGATGTTCTGGATGGAAAGGGGATTGCGGATGATTGAGGCCGCGATTGGCTAGAACGTTTCGAAGGTAATCACCACTCTTCGAGAGCGACAATCGACCATCTTGGCTTAGATCGAACTGAGAAGGGGCCCGGACTGGGAATACACGCTGAAGAGCTTGTACCTGTCCCCACCTCTTCTCAAGAGCCGATCGGAGGGACTCGCATGTCTCCAATGCAGTAGTGCAGAACCGATCTGGCACGGAAGGACCCAGCTTCCGCAACCGTCGACTAATTTTGGCCGACATACATTGGAGTAGATCGTTGGAGAGATCTGCACACTGCTGTTCCTGTGCGATGCGACACATGAAGAATAGCATGAATCCCTTGTATGCATCATGCCCAAGATTGGACCGTTCCAGAAAAGTCTGAAGAGCGACTCTGATAACGAGCCAGAGCGACGAGCGCCGCCACGGCAACTTTGAGTTGTTCCATACAACGTCGTCGCCAACACGCTTGCGAATACGAACAATGTCGGCAGGGCCGCCGACACTTCTTAAAATTCCTGTAAGTAACTCCGTGATGTAACGTGGGTGGGTAGTATCTCGGGTTTCGACGACGGCAGTCTGCGCCTTTTGACTTTCTGGAGCAGCATCAAGGATATCTTCATTCATTTGAGCAAGGAAATTGACTAGTTCTGAGAGAAAACCCTCGTCTTCAAATACGACGTTGGGAATCTTGATCGCCGGCCCAGGATACGAACAGACGAGCTTTCCCTGTGTACCCATCACATGTTCCGCCCTCGGGGACACCTCAAACGACTCGAAGATGGTGACATCTTCCTGCTTCTTGAAGAGGACCGCTGCGTTTTGGGCTCGGATAAGGAACACGAGAACATCTACAACTTGTGAGTTTCCAAGAGACGGCGAAGGCTCAAAAGCTTACCCCCAGTGCCCATGCTGGCGAGTTGTGATGTAGTCCGGAACTTGTCCAGGCTTTCGAATTGAATACTTGCCAGTAGGGTTTCTAACATTCTTGAGATGGCGTGCCACTCAGGATGAAAATTGACATCGTCAACATGATCGCAGTACGTCCGCGCAACGGAAGCGACTGCTCCAGCCAGGGAACGATCGTTGTGGATACTGTGGTCGTCCCCATCTGGAAGCTTAAGAGGGAAAAACACGTGCGTAACGATATATTCTAAAGTACGGGGGTCTCCGTGGTCCATGACTGAGTGAGACATGTGAGCGATGGACGATATCGAGAATGGGGTTGCAATTGGATAGTGTGGAGTTGATGGGGGAAAGAAAGAGGAGGGCACACGTGTTCGTCTTGCCCTCGAGGCTTAAGTACATTCGTTGTCGTGTGGCGAGTAATTTGCCCTGATCCCGACGGTCTATGTCCGAACAGCACAGGATAGATCTGCGGTGTTTGTCGTCGACAGACAATTTAGATCAAGCCTGGCGTGTGATGAGGCTTGCTGTTGACCCCTCGCTACCCACAGCCCACAGCCCACAGTACAGGACCACACCCACGATGAGACCCCGAAAGGAAGACATGATCGATGACAGAACTTACCTGCCTCCAGCCTGGCTCAAGCCCGGATGGGCTATCGTTGAAGGATGAATCTGAGTCATGCTGCTACTCCAAGCACTGTGATCGCATAAACGGCTGTTAAATGCTCGTCTGGCAGGGGAAAAAATCTGACAGAGAAACCTACAGTTCGCTCCAAGGTGTGATGGCCTCTCAGACTCTTGAGAAGTAGAAGTTAAGCCGAACTGAGGGTCCACATACTTGGTCTTGCAAAATCATTTCCCTGTCGGAGTCGGCGAGAGTTATCGGATAACTCAGCGACGATGAAGTGGCTGAGTGACTGCAGGGGGCTGCCCGCAGTGCTATTTCGCCAACCTTGCTGTGGGCCTCGTGTGCTAGTACTAGTACGTACCCAGGAGGAATTGCTACCGGTGCGCAGCCTTGCTCCCCACACGCACACGTTATCATGCTCCTATCGTTTCCCCTGAAGCGCAACTGGTACCTTGAGTGCAAATTCTGAAAATGCACTTAAAACACTACATTCCTTGTATTCCACAAGTGTGAAAAAACTATCAGAGATGCTTTAGCATCTAGTCTAACTGGGGAACAAAAATTGGGTATAAGTTGGATGCTGTTGTGCTTGCAATCCGACAGACAATCATGGGATGTCAAAAGATAGCGATCAAATCGCCCTAGATCCAGCCTATGAACTGCAAAATGATACCTGGGAGATTATGGAGTAACACATGAGGGATCTCTGTGCCAATTATAAGAGTGAGAAATTTACTGGATGTTTGTGTAGTGCAAGTATATCACATTTCCGGGGAGGGGAATTGTCACGCTTGATCAGGAGCGTGACGAAATTCAATCTCCCCTTTGGCACAGGTGGCCAACTCTACCCAGACCAAGTGGATGGCAACACAGACACTGATGTGTCCATGGACAATCACCCGG
>JBBPJV010000648.1:0-17787 GCA_038088915.1 Sutorius aff. eximius
AGACCATGTTCTCTGTCAAACGAGCGAGCGCGGATGTCATCGAATGGATTTGGAGGATGTGGCATGTGTAAACATGCGAGACTCGAGTTAGTTTCTATAAAATAGATCCTAGCTGAGTATGTTCTGACGAATCTCATTGTCGAGACGCGGATTATATACATTTTCGCGTTGGTCCGTGCGGATGCGCACGTGATCGTTGCGGTTGTCAACGGCGGTGTCCCAGCCAAGCATGGGAATGTCGACAGAACGTCTGTTCCGAGTGTCTCTGGATCCATGTGCAGGAATTCGTGAGAGTCCAGCGGGACTTGCTGCTGCTCACATGAGCCATGTACTTCAACAAGCAGATATTCTCAGGGGACGTTAGTGGCTCTTGATCAGTATGATACGGTCCCCCTTCCCCATCCGTTCGACCCCCATTGGCAATCTCCGCCACCTACTACCGGCATCGAGCATGGCAACCTCGACAGAGAAGCAGAAATTCTTCTTGACACACAAGCATTATGCCGTCGTCGGCGCGTCGACAGACCAGTCAAAGTGGGGCACAAAGGCGAGTTGGCAACACATGAATGTTTCCTTGACGAACGTTAATGAGCCCCTTTCCAGATCCTTCAGTGGTATATCGCCAGGGACAAGGCTGTAACGCCAGTGCATCCGGTCAGTGATGAACACTGGTTTGGGTTCCCTTCTCATTCCGCTTTCTAGACAAACAACGAACTAGAGGGGCGCAGGACGGTCAAGTCAATTGACGAGCTATCTGCGCCCAATGAAACTGCCCTCAGTATCATAACCCCTGCCAAGGTTCGTTGTATTTGATATCGGGCTTATCCCTCATGGCCGACTTCTTATCGTGTGCTATGGAAAGGTTACCATCAAGCTGTTGGAACAGGCCAAAGCCCGGGGCATTCCTGCCATCTGGATTCAACCGGGTGCTGCCGACCAGCAGTGTGAAGACTATATCAGGACAAATGAAATGGCAGACCATGTGCTTTGGCAAGGAGAATGCTTGTGGCGGGATGGTGATGGTGTGCTTCGCACCATGGCTCACGAACGTGCCTCAATGTAGCACCAATTTCTGACATGCCCTCAGAGTTATCGTCCAATGGATATATGTACTAACTCCGTCCTAACCTAGCCAATCAACGTGGCTCGTTCGCTTTTATTGTGTTTTCAGTATTGTGAAGGGGTGCGATACATGTTTACTGTCACCTCGGTTTGTAACAAGGGGAGGGAACAAGCCGACGAGTGATGGAATTCTTATTGGAAGATTCCATGCATGGTGATAGGATGGACTCGGAGTCACTGACGGCACTCTTCTTGATAAAGCGATTGTCTCCAATATTGGTAGCGTATACAGGGGTCTGAGGCCCAGTGAGGTGGAGACGATTCATCCAGACAACCCGTATAGTCCGACTCCAACGATTGACTGACACCGCAAATTCACTGGCGTTGTTCTGTGTCCAACGTCTACTCGGATTGCAATATTCTATTTATCTACAGACTTCCCTTCACCGCGTTTCCTGCATCTATCTTGCCTTCTGCCCAGTGTTTGATCAGCACACCAGCAACTGCACTAGTAGGTGGCATCTTGAAGACAGCTTCCGCATGCACAGCAGTTTCAGTGCCCGGAGCCTTGGTTTTGTCTTCCGTCCAAGCTGAAGCAATTTTATCGGTTGTCGTGCCGGACGCTGCGTTGAGGGCGGCCAAAACTTCTTCACGGGTATACCACCGGGCATCTGAAAGAACGTTTTGTCAGCCATAAGACGCCTGTACAATATGACAAGCAGTCACCTTCTAGTTCATTGTCCAGATCGGTGCGGATTGGTTTGGAAGAATCTGCGGTGGCGTAAAAGCCCAGCATAAGATTGGCGGGGAATGGCTGGCGAACGTAAAATCGTCAACGGTACGCATATGAACGCGTCATAGCTTACCCAAGGCTGGCCAGAGTGATACAGGATGTTCCAGACTTTAACACCGGCTTCTTCCCAAATCTCACGCCGCACCGCGTCCTCGTACGATTCCCCAGGTTCGACGAAGCCAGCCAAGGCTGAGTAGAACTTTGGCGGGAACCGTTTCTTGAAGTGGGTTTTCAGCATGGCGTTTGGGTAAGAAAGACATCGACATACGTTTCGGCCAAGGATGATCTTGTCTCTCGTTTCATTCATCACCAACATGATTACGACGGGGTCAGTTCTCGGATGGCAAAAGTTGTGCAATCCGCGCCTTGCCTGCTCAGTCAGAATTTGTCTCAGTGAATGAGACTCGGACCAACCCTGATGGACAGGGCTTCTTGCCCGTATTATCAGCCCACGGCAACAAGCTGGTACACGAAAGCTTCCAACCCGCCCAGAGCGAGTAGGATGGGGAGCCACAAGCAGGGCAGAACTACATCGCAAGGGTGAGCCAAAACGGGCAGCAAAGAGCAACAAGTGTAAGACTTGCCCTGTTCCTGTCGTTCCAATCTACCATGCTGCGAGCGTTTGCGAAGACCGCGGCACCGAACATATCCAAGGCTCCCATGGCTGCTCTCGGATCGGTGAAATCCAACTTGACATTGGACTTTGCAAGCTCAGAGTTCTGAACGACGTCATCCACCTTGGCTTCCTCCAGATCGGCGACGTCGGCAGAGAAGTATGGGGTACCATCGATGTTGGCAAAGGCAGCCTCTGGCGCTTTAAACTCTGAAGAGGGAAGTGCAGAAGTCGCGGTGGAGTCACGCTCTTCCAAACCGAGAAAGACGACACGTGGACCATGGACCCTGGCGGCCTCGAGGATGGGCAACTCCTCCGTGCTGAGCTCCCCAGGATTCTGGCCTTGGCCAAAGTACGGACCGGAACCGAGCAAGGGTTTGATATCATTGGTCGTCAGTAGCGCCAACGTTCGTTTCTCCGTATTGGCGTTCGTGGCGAGCAATGGCATACCACTTTTGAACAAGACCCATCGTGTCGCTGGGGATTCGACGACTTGGTTCAGGAACGATTGTGAGGGTCGCAGCCATGAGAGCCGGTTGAGTGGGGAACCACCCATGAAGTTCACGAAGCTTGATGTCGTCAACAGCATGCCAACACATGGTCACTGGCCAAAACTCACTTTTCGCCCATCTTGTTCGAGATTCCGCGAATAAACTGGAAGGGAAGGTGTCCTTTGCTGCGAGCCCAAGATGCTGCGCACCTGCTCAGTAGCGACATGGGTGCACGGGGATTATATTTGTGTGTTTAAAACGCATGCCACACTCACGGGAAGAAGTAGCAGTCAGCAGGTCGGTTAAACTTGGTTGCGGGAGAACACGCCGGTGGCCCGCGTGAGGATAAAAAGAGTCGGGAACCGAGCGACACACGTCTGCACTTTTGCGGGCTGTGACCGCTGAGTGATGACCTGGAGATATCAGCAAGCGCCGCGGCCATTCTTTACCCCGCAGTCGTCACCAAGCAGCGGATCTACGAATTCAACTTCCTTCCGGCAATACTTACTCAAGGTTCTCTCTACTCCCATTGGGCAGGATCTTCCCGAACTGACCCGATTTTCCTGTATCGGATCTTCAGAATCTGGATGTCGTATCCAACCGATGGAATGCACAGACCGTGGGGTCTTGTCATTTATTGAAAGTGCTCTTGTGTGCGAAAAAATGCAGATTCACGCGGTGAAGTGTCAGTCCTGGAGTTCTTTTTGGTTCCTTAACCGAGACAGGGCAGATTAGTACATTCCTCTAAAGATGAACATTGTCCTTCCCATAATGAGGGAACAATGACTGAGACATTCGATACAGGCGTTCTCTTCCTCAATTATTTGAATATTTCAAGGCCAGCGGATCTTCGACATATCTCAGTCTGCAAATGGTTCTCCTTGAAGTACCATACGGCACCTCGTGGCTCCGGCCTGGCGATGATGGGTATTGTGAATTCTCCGTGCAACGGAAGCCATGGCTCCGCTCCCCTGAAAGTTCACGCGAGCGTCCGTTGCCACACCCGTGGTTTCATCTGTACCTTCATGTGCACTGATTCAAGGGGGCAGTGCGCGCGCAGATTTCGATGACTCAGGCGAGTCGTTCATAAAAACTCCACTTCGTTGCGGATATGAGATCGATACGTGCGTCTCAAAAACGGTACACAATGGAGAACGTCTTGTGCTTATTTCGCTTGCAAGCTGGAATTTAAACGCGTCACCGAAGGCGCGTATGAACGTTACGTCCCCGACCTCCCTTGAAACTACCTTTTATGGCAATCCGTTTGTTCTCTGCCCATTTCTGGGTTTCATCGCGAAGGACGCAGGGGCTCCCGTCGCAGGGGGCCTCAAGAGTTCCAGCGCAGAAGGAAGATACTTATTCTGACCGGTTTTTCTCCCGTATCTTTCACATTTCCTTAATAGGAACCCAAACAATGGTGGCTTGCCCTCGAAGACCGATGAAGTGCCCTGTCCTCGCGGGACGGGTTTTAAATGTAAGGAAATAAGATTAGGTCGTTGTTGAAACCTTGTATAAAGAGGCGTCCCTCGGTCCCTGCCCTATCCCACTGCATGAACCTTGAGCTGCCGTACGCCCTTTTTTGCTACATCGGTTCTCATTCAACCCGGAATATCTGATCATGAGTATGTCTCCTTACCTCTAGCATGCGATGACATCCGACATGTCCCGCCCCAAACCAGACGGGAATAAAGGACATCGTTTCCACGACTCCGTCATCACACCTACTCAAGCTATCGCAGAGGCATGGCAACGTGAATCACCGCAGAACCAGGAATTCTGGCGGCAGGCAGAGGCAAAACGGAGAGAGCAGTATTCGTCTCCAAGACCGCCCCGACCACGACATGGTTCTGGCAGCAAGATGTAGTTAATCTATTGCATGTGACTTCCTCGAGGTGAGTTATGGTCGCCTTGTGTTGCATTCTTCCACTTCTCATGGATCACTGATCGTCTGGAACCAGCTTCGCATTCATTCATGTAAATATTGACATTTGGCTTCAGTGACCATACCATCCACTACTACTGTACAACATGGCTACTTGCAGGGGTCGAGTAGCATTCGATTTGGGCATGTACAATGGACCGGCTGCTGTGAACGAGATAAAATGATACAGTATTTATGTTATTAGGTGTTGATACAACGCAAGAAAATAGATAGGATCACTGTCCTGGTGCTGTGGGTGCTTGAGTGATAACCGAAGTGAGCGCGTCGTTGGTTTCGTTCAAGTCATGCTGTTCCTCGTCATCTTCGTCGTCGTCATCCTCCTCCTCCATAGCGGCCTCGGCTTCGGCTTGTGCCTGCGCGGCTGATGCGGCGTTGGCGATTGCTTGCTCAAGAAGCTTTGTCTGCTCTTCCGACAAACCGTAGAGAGAGAATTGAGGCGCAGGGGCTGCGCTCTCGGGTCGTCCTCCATTCTCTACGGTCCGAGCGAAGTCAAGCGACGCAGGCGGCTTGTCGCCTGAGTAGGACCCTTCAGGGTGGACAACTTCTCCGCTAACGCCGGTAACCCCACCCTGAATCTGGGACCGAGGGGCTAAATTCTGCAGTTGTGCGCGAGCAATAACACTCGCCAACGTCGCCTGACCGCCAGTCGGGTCGAGATGCAATGGAGGTGCTGCATGGTCGGTACCAAGCGCGGACGACACGTGTCCCTGCAACGTTGCATGGAGGCTGAGCACGGCGGCCTGCATCTGTTTGATGACATCACTGTGTATCTCTCCTTCCTCCATATGTCCATCGTCTCCATGGGCATAGTATGAAGCACTGCCTGAAACGATATCCGCCCACATCCTTGTACGCCGACCCTCCCGCACCGCGTCCTCATCTTCTTTATCCAACATCACCTCCTTGATGGCGGCATTGACGCAGGCTTCTCCTTTGCCGCCGCGTGCTGCGCTGCTATTTTTATGTCGTTTAATTGCATCCCGACGGGAAAACATTTTATCACAACCAGCGCATTGCCATGCCTTCTTTTCGTGGAGTTTGGTATGACGCTTGAGATCATGGTTGCGTGCAAATGAGGCTGGGCAAACCGTACAGCGGAATGGACGGTGAAGGGCGTGAACTCGCTGGTGCGCTCGTAGGCTGTAAAGTCTCGCAAAAATCTTGCGACAACCGGGCACAAGACAAGGGTAGACGGCTGTGCCAATATCGTTAAATGGAGTGGCCGGATTGGGATGAGTGCCTTGCGGACCCCATGGGTGGGAGGGATGCAACACGGAGCCTGGAGGCTGTTGGATGTGGTCTGAGGATGCAGTAGGGCCAATCTGGATACCGCTGAGGACTCCGAGGACCTGAATCAAGCCTCCGATCTCTTGTAATGCGTTCATTTCCGGCCCACCTCCGGAGGATGATGTCATAGAAAACAGGAATAGCTGATGGAGGTGTAGTTGAACGGAAGATATAGCGGACGGATCAAGGGAGCTATCGCTCGGAGAGTTAGCGCTGAGAGTGTTGGAGACGATTTTAACGGCTTCGGCTATTTGTTTCTGGAAATCATTGTGTTCGACATTCGGTTTTTTGGAAGCGCGCGCATCATTTTGGCGTTGTTCCTCTTCGCTTTCGTCGCGTTTACGCTTCCCCTTGTCAAGCTGGATTGCGGGGGCATTAGAATGACGCATCGTTGCGAAGAGTGTGTCGGAGCCTGCCAGCGACACTAGGATGGGTGTCAGCGACTTGGCAAGCTCTTTCGAGATTGATCCGGCGTGAACGACCTGACTCAGGACGTCCAATACATTGTCGTTATTTGTTCCCGGCACGACAGCCGATGCAAGCGTGGAGTGGGCGAGGGCATCGTTCGCCGTGATTGCAAGAATACCCTTCATAGTTTGCAGTGCTGCGTCCTGTTTCTTTGACAGAGTGGCCATGTGCCCAGTGAGAGCGTGCTCGCCAGTGCTGGCTGCCAGGGATCGTGCACTCGGCATGGCTTGCGCGGCCTGTGCCTTGCTGATATCCGCCCAAAGCTGCTCCTTCAGACGACGCGCTATCTCTTCTGCCTCTTCTTCATCCTCGTCTTCGTCTTCGTCTTCGTCCTCATGCTCCTCATCCCCGACAGTCGTACCATCCTCTGCGCGAGCTCCCACGGTTCTAGTGACAAGGGGGTTTGATACGTCGTTCGCGACGGTCTGTTCCGCGACAACTTCCGTCATAAGTTTTGAGGACTGTCAGCAGGAGAATTCCGTGAACCGTATCCGTTGGGGTTGTCCGATCAGGAGCAAGCTTACTTACCAGTAGGGAAATATCCGTCTTGGAATGAGCCAATTACAACCTCCGAAACCGGATAGGACGCCGGTCACGTGCTAGCGGAATGTAATGAATATTATGTAATAGAAGAAAGAGATTTTCAGTGTCCGCGAATATGCGATATCAAGCATGACTAGTGGTCATGACCGACTAGACCCACTCAGACCGCGTCGCGTCACGGACGAGGGTTTTACAGGTTGTCCAAACCCTCACGTTCCGCAGTGTCTCTCACAACGCTAGAACGACATGGCGAGTAATACCATTAAGGACTTAGCTGCCGGAACTGCGGGTGGAATCGCTCAGGTGAGTGACACATGTTCCGCGAATGACCGGTGCTGATTTCTCCTCGGTCGGGTTAGGTGCTCGTTGGACAACCCTTTGACATCGTGAAAGTGGTCAGTGCACAGACTTTTTTTTTTCGATGCGGTGTATGAGAATCTTTGTATCCTCACAGCGTATGCAAACGTCGCCCAAAGGGACTTACACCGGCATGTTACATTGTGCGGGAGGGATACTGAAGAACGAGGGTCCATTAGCATTCTATAAGGTTAGGTCCTGCCTCGAACGAGACAAGAAGATATCTAATACACTTTCAGGGCACGCTCTCGCCTTTACTGGGTATTGGACTTTGCGTGTCTATACAGTTTGGTGCGGTAGAGTACGCGAAGCGAGTATTAGCAGAACATAACCTGGCTAACGGAAAAGGAGGCGATGGAGGCAAAACCCTTGAGGCAGATCAACTGTTTATAGCGGGCGTTGCCGCCGGTCTTGCGAATGGTTTCGTCTCAGGTCCAGTCGAGCACATCAGGATCCGTGAGTATTCCAGGCGATCAGGCCGATCAACCGTCTCACAAGTTCCCCAGGACTACAAACCCAATCTAACACGAATCCAACGTATAAGGGTCCTTTTGATGCTATCAAGAAGATATACTCAGAGCACGGCATTTCTGGCATCTACAAGGGCCAGTGTGTAACCTTCCTCCGTGAGGCCACCGGATATGGAATCTATTTTATGGTATACGAGAAGTTAGTTCAACGCGAAATGGCACAAAAGGGTATTCGCCGCGAACAGATAAGCCCTCTCAATGCCGTCCTCTATGGCGCAACTGCTGGATACGCGGTAAGCCCCTTGTCAATGGAACCTCTACGTCAGCTCATCGATATATTTGTAGCTATGGGCGGTAATATACCCCATAGACATGATTAAATCTAGAATGCAGACTGATGGTTTCACTCCCTTGACTGGCCAAAAGTATGCGTCTGCTCGAGACTGCTTACGGAAGGTCTGGCGGACGGAAGGTATCGCCGCCTTTACGCGCGGGCTCGGTCCGACTCTTATCCGGTAAGTAGACGTCTTCGCACTCGAGTATTTACCGGCTGAGACTGGCGATGTAGTTCACCGTTTGCAAATGGCGCCACCTTCCTTGGCTTCGAGTTGGCAAGCCGAGTTCTTTACTCGTGATAGATCGCTGGGATACCTCCGTTTCTCTCTTAGACACCCATTTAGTGCTGGGAACTACACGGACGATAGATATGGCTTGCACGTATATGTCCCTGGTGATCTACCAGGAATAAAACAATAACAAGCCCCCTGTGGCTATGTATCAAATAGATCCGAGTCCTTTGACCCTCTTACAACTGGTCTGACGGGTGCCATGGCACATGCGACGCTTGTAAAGGGGGTCCCAAGATGTCCATTGCCAGCAAAGCATCATTGATCCCCGTCCCAAGCAACAAGCCAACAACCATACTTGACGCATCGGAACGTTTCTCACAATTAGCGATGAGTAGGACACAAGTTATCACCCGTTTCACGTCACAAAAATAGGGCGGTGGCGGTGGAATGACCTTGTGTCTAACAATTGGGAAGCAACATGAGCAATAAAGCCGTTAACGGAGTGGTTATTCGCCACCGCTATTGTAAAAAAGAACTCTGCAGAAAGATGTTCCGATGAATTGATGGTATCTGAGGTGACAGTCCTCCGGGATAAATGATGGACTTGTCGCTATAATACGCAATATATGAGCTCATCGCCAGGTTCAGCCTCACGCTCAGGGATGCGATATCTCTTTTCTTTGGGTGCTTAGGAAACCAGCGAAATTAGAAGGCCAAGAGCACAACCAATTATCGTGATGGTATCAGGGTCATGTATGGGGATTGCGACCCAGAGGGACCAAAGGAAGTGTGATGTTAGGCTTGTCCACGCTTCGACACGCCAGAACGTGAGGTGGGCGCGAAAACCCGAGAGTTTCCATAATTCGTGTTCCCAAAGCCCCTTGTCTTGCCATGAGGCAATGCCCGAAAACTTGCGATAACGGGGAGGTATGTATGATCGGATGTGTTGTTCGATGCCACACTCGGAAAAATGTCGGTTCTATTCCAAGCTTTCCTTTCGTCAGCTGTGCTCGTGGAAAGATCTACATACTACAAAATACCTTCAATTGAGCGCCAGGGACGGATACTGATCCTGTAAAATCGGGGGACAAACACACATGACTTTCCATGTATGAAAGTCCTACCCACGATTGTATCATCAAGTTGCCCATATCCCGTTAGGCCCCACTTGCTCCTGATGGGTTTGACCGTTAACTCCACCCACTACCTGTGAATAATAGAGGCGCCTCCCGAATGTCGACGAGTTGCTCGGTGCGCTCCCAACGCCGCGCGTTTCCGTGACTGCAACGACCCTGCCAAGATGACGCATCACAAATATGACAAGTCCGTGCGTTGTTTTATACTCCCGGCCCGTCCGGGATACACTCAAATGCGACTTAAAGGCGCGCAAAGACTCGATCCTACCAAAGGGCCTGTGGACGTCCGTGCCTCAAAGATGTCGTATAACGTGGTTGTGTTGCTGTACATCGACACGAAGGCGAGCTGAAAGTTTGCCCCCAGCTCGGTCATTTACTTTGTTAGCGAAGACCACATCAGAGCTGGTGACTGGATCGTCGGGCCGTGCATCCGTCTCAATTCCTCGCGAAGTGGGGCGTTCTGTCAGCGCTAAACTGTAACAACACCGGGTGTCATCGTATCCGACGTCTCGTCACCTTCTTCAGAACAACCAACCTTCGACAGGACCATTTGTCCTGGGAAGGGTCTTAGTGGATGGCCGAACTCGTGATCAGTGGCATCGGTTGAGAACCGGTAGCCGAGCGGATCTACTAGTAATAACAAATAAACTGGTTCCGCAAAAAGGTTCCGGGGTAACAAGGTTCGTATGTAGCTGGGACTCGCTGGTACAGTCAATGGACTTGTAACCCCGCGATCGCTGCTATCGTCTAGGCCCGTTGTACACCCACACCATTTCGAGTGGCGGTGGTTGGTATTAGGCGTTGCTGCTTCTTCTCAGTCACTTTGTAACCAGAAACCCTCGCTGGTGCATTCCGTGAGGCAAACCGCTACTCGCCAAGAGGAAGACCTCAGTGCGTTACATGGAATTCGCTTTCGGGACGATCTTCAGACTGGCCAAGCGAACTTCAGCTGAACATCCTGAACGTCTGTTACATGAAAATTCCAGACATATCGTACATAGTGGTTGCATGGACCTCAGGGGCTCGAAAGCCTAAGCAGAGCTTCAGGGCAATGACAGTATGATTCACAACTGAGAATGTCCGTTAGTGGCGTTGCGCGGCAGAGAGATGCTGCGACCAGGTGTCTCTTCAGGAACACTGTCGATGAGCAAGGTCAATGATTCTGAGGCCAAAAAATACTCGTCACTGAGAGTGGTGCTAGCATCTGAATGATATGGGCGATAAGTCATCATTGTGAAGCTAAAATTCTCACCGGAAATCGATTAGTTGCCTGCAGTCACACACACCAGAGCAAGAGGCAGAAGCGAGAATTTATTCATCACTGAGAATGCCGTTGACGTCAGGATGACATATGTTATTGGCCATCATTGCGAGATTTTTCAAGATTCTCACCGGTAATCGGTTGATGGGCCTCGAATATGCCGGTGTAAGAAGCGATAGTGTTGGCTGCATCTAGGAGCTGTTGACCGGTAGTATCATCCAAGGGGCGATCAAGTTTAACCGCTATCCCTTTAGTACGTATGTCAATGGGCGGATCATCTGGTGGGGAGAGGACACTTGAGACTACACAAGTATTAGTATGCCATCGCGAACACACCGTCCACTGGGTGTACATCTTCTCCTGGGAGCGATAATAAATTTCTCCCCCTTGACCTCAGCATGTCTTCAGATCGGGCCTATTGGAATAAATCATCGCGAGCGTTATTGTAAATAACAAGTATTCTCACTTTCGTTGCATCATAGAGGGATTTGCTCGCGGCAAGGAACAGTCGAGGGGCACGATAATTCACAAATGCTTTCAAAGGATTCTTGGTCTTGGGACGTCGTTCGAGCTCCGCCTTCTGTAACATCAGTCTATAATACGCAAAGAATGAGCCCGTGAAATGGAGTCACTGACGGCTTATTGATCATATCTGTCCTTCATCATGGCGATGAACTCTCGCTATTGCTCAGGATTGCTACCAATACTAGTCATCTTGAGCATTTCATCGAGGGTCCCATCTAGATAGAGATCACCGAGGCCAATACCTTTTTTTTCTTTTTTGATGGTATGACACCGGGAAAATCGTTGGGTTGAAGTTCGAAGCTTTGCCCAGCTCGATGGGGACGATGACAGTCTGGAAAGGCACAGAGCTCATCGCCTACGAGCTGGCAATGGGAACGGAAGATGAGATGTATGATCGTGGAAACCAATTCTTCCAGGTTTGTATGCCACTCGGCCAAGTAGGCAATCAGATTCAGGAGGGACCCCTTGTCTGTCTAAAGCGTTTTCCACATGGGGACCCCCGAGTTCAGCCAATGGTTGAGAAGTGACGCAGACTGGCGAAAGTGAATTTGTTGGATATGAACCCCAAGTTAGTCCAAACTGACATTGGTAGTATGCATGTTTGTGAGATGCCATCAAACTTGGAAGTAATTCACGATCTCCAAGTGTTCAATGTTGCAACTTTGGATCCCCGCGAGGTCGGCGAGACCAATGTGTAGGTGCATACTTATGCTTGTTTATAGAATTTACTCACCTTGGCATGCAACCTGCATGTTGAACTCGAGTGTTTTGCCATTCATGACAAGTGGGAGACAGACACCAGCCAAGGGAGAAGCAGCAAGTCGACAAGCGCAGCGGATCAGGAAGGAACTCTCTGTCTTCGGAACAACTCAACGACTTGACCCTGGAGTGCGCAACAGCAGAGAATTGTGGTGGTCGAACCATTTCAAATGGTTGAAGGATCGAGGTTACCTGCTCCGCGCCGCTATGCTCCGGATTGGGTGCCATCCTGGCAGGCCTCGAACAAGGATTGGTTCGAGCATGAGGACTCTCGAAACCTCCAGGTACGTTTAGTCTTCGATGGTGTACCCTTGTGTTCACTCTTCCATTACCAAGGTGGGATGTATCATTGATGCTACACGCCTCTCGGACAATAGATACGTCATTTTGGAATGCATTAAGAAGTCGGTGCATCCTTATGAGGTTGACATTGGGCTGTATTTTTTGTCCGAAAGCTTGGCTACTCACCAAGAGAACCACTGCATCCCTTTCTACGAGATCCTTGCGTTGGATGATAACGAAACTGTCATATCGTCATGCCACTGCTCCGCCGTTATTATGACCCCCCTTTTGACACGTTTGGGGAAGTAGTGGAATGCTTTCGGCAGTTGTTCGAGGTGGGGACGAACGAAACTTATCCAACCTACGCTGTCTAACTGGTATACATCCATAGGGATTGGGCTTTATGCGTAAACACCACGTTGCTCATCGGTGCGCTGAGATGAAGACTCGTCCAACTCTTGCTGACCCCACGTCAGCGACTGTGCCGAGATGAATTTGATGCTAGATCCAAGTTCGATGTACCCGGAATCCTTCCACCCAATGGAAACTCGGCTGAAGAGGAATTACCGTGGTTTCGCAAAGTACTCCACGCGCACGCAATGCCCCTCCAAATACTACCTCATTGATTTTGGGATCTCCCGCAAGTATGACCCATCTGACCCTGACCCCAAAGAGCCTCCCATTTTGGGGGTGATAAGGAGGTGCCAGAATTTCAAAATTCAGACCAGCCCTGTAATCCCCTGATGTCTTTTACATTGGGAATGCCATCATGAAGGATTTCATCCAGGTCCGTTACATCCATGTCTAGTGTTGTCGACTTCGTGCTAAACCACGGTCAGGCGAGGAAGGGGTTTGACTTTATGCGGCCTCTGGTGACCGATATGATTCAGCCAGATCCTTCTAAATGACAATGGATGAAGTTGTCGTCCGATTTGACAAGATTTGTCGCAGTCTAAGCCAATGGAGACTACGCTCACGGGTGGTCGGTTATAGAGAAGATACGATTGAAAAGTTCATCCATGCTACTTCCCATTGGAAGCGTCGAATTTGGTTTGTTGCTAGAGGTGTTCCGGCTATACCCAAGCTGCCATCTTGATACCTAGGTCGTATCCCATCGTTCATTATATGCATTGCTTGTTACTCTCGAGATGTCTTAATGTCGTCTGTCGCTTGTGAGAAAACAGAGATCCACCAACCGCTTGCGCACATGGTATCCCACCATGACTACTACGTGAAGGTTAGGATTATCAACCATGCCTGGAGTTTTCGACTACGCTGTCATTCCATTCTTATTCTGGCCCATCTGAGACTACAATGACGCCACTCAGTCTGAGCAACCAAATATTCACCAGGATCGGGGCCATGGCTGACTTGTGTATACTTGGTTACAGTTGGTACCGTAGTTGCCACCAATCAAGACACTTTGAGGCGATAATACAAGCGAATGCGACAATGTTCTAGCATTCCAACAGGGCGATGAATGTCCACACACCGCCTCACTTGTCCTAGACGTCTACGGCAAATATCTATTTTTCTGTGTTTCAGTACGGATACCAGCGCTTTGCATGTTCACATCTGCGTTGGCGCTGTTGGTCTTCTGAGTGGGGATGGCCCGAACTCGTGACCAGTGGCATCGGTTGAGAACTGGCAGCCGAGCGGATCCACTAGAAATAACAAATAAACTGGCTCCGCAAAAGATTCCGGGGTAACAAGGTTCGTGAGTAGCTGGGACTCGCTGGTGCAGTCAATGGACTTGTAACCCCGCGATCGCTGCTATCGTCTGGGCCCGTTGTACACCCACGCCATTCCAAGTGGTGGTAGTTGGTATTAGGCATTGCTGATTCTTCCCAGTCACCTTGTAACCAGAAACCCTCGCTGGTGCATTCCGTGAGGCAAACTGCTACCCGCTAAGAGGAAGACCTCAGTGCGTGACGTGGAATTCGCTTTCGGGGCTGGCTAGCGAACCCCGAAAGACCGCTCCGGAGATTTGTGAGACTTGGCGAGGTAGTCTAATCATGGCCCATTCGAGGACATCGATTTCGAACTCCCACGTTGATAACAGCATTCGGGTGGTGATCCCTAGGAAAGGACAACAAGGTCGCCGAGTTACGCGATTGCAACAGGCGTCTCAAGTGGATGCATGCTACAACTCTAAGTACTGACGCCTCGATGATTTGGGGATCATGCATCGTGACTTCGAACCGCCTTTGCAGTCCAGTCATTCATGCAACCGGACAAAAGGATACTATTTTGGCTAAATTCCGGCGGCTGATAAGACTATCATAACACTTCACGTGCTCGCGCTCCGCACAGGAGATGATTCCATCTGTCCAAGTATGGGATCCTTTGTTAAAGAGGGGCGAAACAACGATGCACGTAACCCCTTTGCGGCATGATACCTTGCAGCACTCGAGTGGTTCACAGTCCACGATCTTCTGGCGGACCGAGCGAACTCAGCTGACAGTCCTAAATGTCTGTCACATGAAAATTCCACACATGTCATACATAGTGGTTGCATGGACATCAGGAGGTTGAAAGCCTAAGTAGAGCTTCGGGGCGTGACAGTATGATTCACAGCTGAGTGTGTCTATTAGTGGTGTTGCACAGTGGAGAGATAGAAAGTTGACTAACAACCACTGTTTTGAGACCCACCAAACTGCGCTGTTGCTCCAGAGAGAGCAGAGTTTTGGGAGAAGATAGAACCAAAGAAATAGTTGTTCTGGACGGTTATTGATGAAGGCATGGGTGGGATGTCAGGATCGGGTGTCTCTTGAGGAACACTGTCTACGAGCGAGGTCAATGATTCCGAGGCCGAAAAATATCCGTCGCTGAGAATGGTGCTAACATCTGAATGATGTGGGCGATAAGTCATCATTGCGAAGCTAAAATTCTCACCGGAAACCGATTGGTTGCCTGCAGCCACACCAGAGCAAGAGGCAGAAGCGAGAACGTATTCATCGCTGAGAATGTCGTTGACGTCTGGATGATATACATAATTGATCATCATTGCGAGACTTTTCTCAAGATTCTCACCAATAATCGATTGACGAGCTTCAAATGTGTCGGTGTAAGAGGCGATAGTGTTGGCTGCATCTAGGAGCTGTTGACCGGTAGTATCATCCAAGGGGCGATCAAGTTTGACTGCTATCCCTGCTATGCTTGCATCGGGAGACGGATCATCTGACGGGGAGAGGACACTTAAGACTACACAGGCGCTAATACGCCATCGTGAACACACCGTCCACTGAATGTACATCCTCTCCTGGGAGTGATAATAAATTTCTCCGTCTAGACCTCAGTATGTCGTCGGATCGGCTCTGTTAGGATAAATCATCGCGAGTGTTATTATGAATAACAAGTATTCTTACCTTCGTTGCCTGATACAGAGATTTGGTCGCGGCAAGGAACATTCGAGCGGCACGATAGTTCGCAAGGACTTTCAAAGGGTTCTTAGTTTTGGGACGCCGTTCGAGGTCCACCTTCTGCAACATCAGTCTACAGTGCGTGAAGAATGAACCTTCTACGTAGAGTCACTGACGACTTACTGATCATATCTGGCTTTCGTCGTAACGATGAGCTCTTGCCATTGTTCAGCGTTGATACCGATACTGGTCATCTTGAGCATTTCATCGAGAGTTCCATCTAGGTAGAAATCACCGCGGCCAATATTGTCCCTTTCTTGGTATTCTGACAATGTAAAAATCGCTGGGTGGAAGTTCGAAGCTTTGCCCAGCTCGACGGGGATAAGGACAGTCTGGCAAGGTGCAGAGCTCATCACCTACGAGCTGGCAGAGGGAACGGGAGACGGGACGTATGATCCTGGAAACAGATTCTTCCAGGCTTATATGCCACTCGGCCAAGTAGGCAATCGGATTCAGGAATGACTCCTTGTCTACCTAAGCATTTTCCACATATACTAGCAATAAAACTCGAGGACCTCTGAGTTCAGCCAATGGTTGAGAAGTGACGCAGACTGGCGAAAGTGAATTTGTTGGGTGTGAACCCCCAAGTTAGTCCAAACCGACATTGGTAGTATGCATGTTTGTGAGATGCCATCAAACTTGGAAGTAATTCACGATCTCCAAGTGTTCAACGTTGCAACTTTGGATCCCCGCGAGGTCGGCGAGACCAATGTGTAGGTGCATATTTATGCTTGTTTATAGAATTTACTCACCTTGGCATGCGACTTGTATGTTGTACTCGGGTGTTTTGCCATTCATGACAAGCGGGAGACCGGCACCAGCCCAGGGAGAAGCGGCAAGTCGACAGGCGCAGCGGATCGGGAAGGAACTTTCTGTCTTCGGAACAACTCAACGACCTGACCGCGGAGCGCGTGACAGCAGAGAAATCTGGTGGTCGAACCATTTCGAGTGGCTGAAGGATCGAGGTTACCTGCTCCGCGCACGCTATACTCCAGGTTGGGTGCCATCCTGGCAGACCTCGAACAAGGACTGGTTCGAGCATGAGGACTCGCGAAACCTCCAGGTACATTTAGCTTTTAATGGTCTGTTGTTGTGTTCACTCTTCCATTATCAAGGTGGGACATATCATTGATGCCACACGTCTTTCGGATGGTAGATACGTCATCTTGAAACGCATTAAGAAGTCGGCGCATCCTTATGAGGTTGACGTTGGACTGTATTTTTCCTCCGAAAGTCTAGCTACCCATCCGGAGAACCACTGCATCCCTTTCTACGAGATCCTTGCACTGGATGATAACCAAACCGTTATTATCGTCATGCCACTACTCCGCCCGTATTCTGACCCGCCTTTTGACACATTTGGGGAAGTAATGGAATGCTTTCGGCAGTTATTCGAGGTGGGGATGAGCGAAACTTATATTCAGCCCACGCTGTCTAACCATTATGCACCTATAGGGATTGCGCTTTATACATAAACACCACGTTGCCCATCGGTGCGCCGAAATGAAGACCCGCCTAACTCTTGCTGACCCCACGTCAGTGACTGTATGAAGATGAATTTGATGCTGGATCCAAGTTCAATGTACCCGGAATCCTTCCACCCAATGGAAACTCAGCTTAAGAGGAATTTCCATGGTTTCGCAAAGTACTCCACGCGCACGCAATGCCCCCCAAAATACTACCTCATTGATTTTGGAATCTCCCGCAAGTATGACCCGTCTGACCCTGACCCTAAAGAACCTCCCATTTGGGGGGGCGATAAGGAGGTGCCGGAATTTCAAAATTCAGACCAACCCCGTAACCCGTT
>JBBPJV010000649.1:0-17773 GCA_038088915.1 Sutorius aff. eximius
ATCACAGGGGCTTCCACGCCACAAGGATCCCTTGTTTGTCGGAACTTTTGGATATAAAAATATACCATTGTGAATGCGCGTCAATGCTGCACACTCTCGTCCGGTGACCGCCTGGCCACTATGGTTGAGCTAGCTTCAGGGTCTGTTAATCCGTTCAATCCATGGTGAGTGCGCAGCCTGACTGTGAGACAAAAACTTCCAAAAGAGATCACCTGAACAAAAAAAAAACCAACATCATATGGAAGAGGTTATTCAGAAGCCCATACCTGCTAAATAACTGGGGGGCCAATGGGGAAACCCGATTGGACCTGTCGCGGCACTTCCTGATTGTATGTACAAAGATGATGTTGAAATAATTGCTCACGCCTCATGGATTCGGTCGTCCATGTCGCCCTCATACCGCTCTGCAATCATTTACGGAGTGGAAAGGATACTTTCGTATCACAAGTTGGTACAACATCTACGCACCGCGGGCGACTCACCGAATTGATCGACTCTGGTACTATGCTCGGAGGATTTGACACACCGAAGAGTCACATTGCTGCCAAGAGCAAGAGGTTACTGCCCTCAGAGTCGTCCCTACTATTTCAACACACATCCAAATGGCTCTGTCCTCAGCTCTGGGCATGCCACCAGTCATTTATCTCGAGTGCGTCGCAAACCGATTCACAGACGCCCACAGTCGATAATGACCAATCATTAACGATTGCACCGCACAACGGCGATTCATCGTGCCAGCACATGTGTCCTAGACGCCCAACTTGTCTACAAATAGCACCTAGTGCAGCCTTGAGGCCTCCATGCGGTTTTCCTTCGTTCAACTCATCCACAAGCAACCACTGGCCTGGCTGAAATATCTCATTTCGACTGCGCGTAACACAGGGATCATACCTATCAATGGCGGACTCTAAGTATGTCTTCTCGAATAGGTCGTGCAACTCCCAGCAGAAACTGACATTGGTGCCTCACCTATGATTGGCTGTGTTTCCGACAGTCACGGTTCTGCGTTTCCGCCCCCACCAGAAGACCTGACCGGGTCTATTGTTAAATATGGAGACCAATACAGTGGGGCAGGAAATTTCGGCGAAGTTTTTAGATGTAGAATGGGATCCAAAGTGGTAAGAGGTCATGCAATGCCCATGTGTCCCACCTCACTAGCCCACTCATTCTCAGGTGGCAGTTAAAGCCTTTCGATTCAGGCTCCGGGTGGATAAGGTATTCCCGCCGTTCACCGCTGAGAGATTTCGCTTCTAACCTCCTTAGTCTCACACGGCACGTCGAGAGACAGGTATCTGGAAGAGGCTGGAACACCGAAATATTGTTCCATTCTTGGGTATCGCCACCGGATTTGGAATGGTCGGTTCCCAGTCGTTGGTCTCGTTGTGGATGCCCAATGGAACCCTTCAAAGCTTTCTCAAAGATTATGAGAATCTTGGTGTTGACCATCGACTCCGATTGGTGGGTTTCACGGGCATCTTGCTGCTAACTGTTCATTTTGGTCTATCACATCTTGTCAGTTGCTTGATATTGCAAACGGATTGCACTATCGTATGTGCCTTCCTTGTCGATGACCTTGTGCTCAATAAGCCCGCGGACAGTACATTCTTTCACTGCATCCATCCCCCCCAATTTCGTTATCGGTCCAATTATTCATGGTGATCTCAACCCTGTGTGTAGCCAACCTAACCTTACTTTTGACGGCTAAACCTTGAATAGGCAAACGTGTTACTCGATCATGATTATACTGCGCGCCTGGTTGATTTCGGTCATGCTTCCATGATGGGGGAAATGCCTGAAGCATTAGCTTACCTCGAGAGGTCAACGGATAATATGGGTGCTCTACGTTGGGCTGCACCAGAATACGTCCGCTTGTCCCCAGGCATACGTCGATCAGCCCAATGTGATATCTACTCTTTTGGGTGCATCGCTCTCCAGGCAGGTTTATTGGTTACAGCATGTTCGTTACTCTTTTCATCCTATTGTAGACAATATCTGGCCGGGAACCTTGGTCGGAACTCGGGGAACCTGCCGCAATTGTCCTTCAATTGAGCCAGGGTTGCATGCCTCCCCGACCAGAGTGCAAACTGATTGATGATCCGTACTGGGAATTCATTAGAGACTGCCTATCTCCAAACCAGGACCGACCCGCGGCAAACATCATCATGTCTAGGATTGAACGGTTCTTGGAGAGCTGTCCCCGATCCCAGCCCCTTCCCGACGTGATAGCATCGCGATCGACGCAACCTCACTGTGAACTGGCCAACCCGAGTAATCCTTCGGCTTCATCCCCCATTTCTCTTCAGGGACCTGATGACAAGAGCAGCGATGGTGTGGCTAAACCAAATTGCCACGGTCCAGATGCTTCCAGGTAAGTACAATCGTGCCAGTTACTTTGGCTAGCGTTCACGTGACGAGTCTAGTAGCCCGAAACACTCACTTGGTGCTGCCCCCGGTATTCCTTCACTCTCTAATCCTCCTTTCGAATCTACCGTACGGAACGAGGAATGCCCCCCATCTCTCCCTCGGCGGAAACCGTGGATAAAAAGGATTCCACGTGAATAACAGTAGGATGTCCCAGAGGAACTGTTTTGTAGAACGTCTCGGTTAAATTATTGTCCCCGCACGAGATATGCTAGTATGCATGCAGATAAAGATAATGAACATCCCTTGATATTATGATTGTACCCTAACTCCGTAATGGTGCGGTCGAGTTTCGAGTGGCGCAAACATCTTAACATACATGTTGAACGAATGACCACGTATCCTAGTAAAGTATCAGCTCGTTACAGGAGGGTCCCACAAAAGCGACGCAATATGTATATACATAAATACAGAATATGTCCGTTGTTCACTGTCCAGAGTCAATTGGTAACATAGACGAACCTTGCCCGATCAACTTCCATGTTTCTGTCCTTCGATCGTGCCTTGAACACAGACAGCCTGGGTATGTCCTCTTTACAAAGACGACGCCATCCCAGGTCAGTAAGTGTAAGGAGGCATAGCCACACTCTGGCTCGCTTCAATATAGCCAAGAACGGGGAAGCATCCATAACTCGGAGACCTGCACGGGGATGGCGGTCCAGAAGGGTAGAGAAACTCATGCAGGTTTATCAAGGCGCCTATTAGCTGGGGCAATACGTCTGAGTGAGAAAGAAAAAAAAGATCAGGGAAAGTTCGTCAGTCGTGATCCAATCACTCACTACCCACGGCAGGCAACGTCTTGCACAGCTGACTCTTCAAACTTGTGCACAATTTGCAACTCGAGAAGCGGTTGGCACGCCTCCTCCCATCCCATTTTCCAATCTTTCACTATCTCCTTGGTCCCACCGTAATGCTCCCCATCTTCACACAAGGAGTTGAATAGGCCGACCCACTTTTCCTTGACAGCTCCGAAGAATTTCATCAATATTTGCGTCATTATACGGAGTGCCAAGCCAACCGCTCGGTCCATTGCGTGAAGGAAAGGGGGAAGCTGGGATAAGAGTGTTGATCGGAGGACGTAATTTTGATGGTCCTTAGAGAGCCAGGATCTTAAAAAAAGCCACCAAGAGGGACTAGTACGTGCTGGCTGGAGAGAACGCATTTCTTCGAGAAGCCGCTTTGCGTGCCCAGCATTTGCCTTCAATTTGCAGCGGAGTGGGTCGAAGGTCTTTTGAAGATCGTCCTCCAATGTTTTACAGAGTTCTGGAAGGGAGGACAATAAAGAGGCGAATGCTTTATATGAAGGGGGGTGGGTGGCAGTGGTCTCGAATCCAAAAGCGGGACCAAAGGAGGTGGCCCATTGCCCAAGTGACTCCACAGAATCATGGGCCGCAATCTTCAGGTCCTCAACACACACAGAAAGCTCATCCAAGAAGATAAGATGGGCTTTCAGTCGTGCGTCTAGTCGTGACAGCTGGATAGCCTCTGCATCTCCATGTTTGCTTGTGCTGTTGGCGGTTGATGTAGTGGTGGAGAAGACGCTGGGTCTAGTGGATATCCGCGAAGGGTTGCCTAGCGAAGTAGAAAGAGTGTCGAAATTTGTGCTCTGTGTATCGCTCCGTGTCTCGTCGGCGCCACCATGGGCTTCACCCTCCGTTTCCTGGGCAGCTGAGGTCACCGAAGACGGTCGGAGATGGGACATCCGTGGCCTGTTTGTAGGGCTCGATAACGCAATGCGTTACCCTATAACCTGTTGGGTTCAAAACTCAGAGTACACAGCTACTGACCTGGGCCGAGCCAACGGTTAAATCGTCTGAATCCCGGCTCGTGAGAGCAACACCCAAACGAGATAGTAGCATGTACGTCATCAGTTATGTAGTACACCATACGCACCTGTAGCGAGCACTGGATAGTGGACAATCTTTTGGGTCGATTTCGAATTCTCGGGGGAAGTCGTTGCCATTCTGGAAAGGAGATTGATGTAGTATTCCGCCCACCTTCTTTCTTTCTGGTCCCCTCTTCCTTTTCTGCCCACTACTCTCCAACCAACGTTGAATATCAGGTGCGGAACCGCCTTTGACAACTACTGGCAAGTTGGACACTGATCAGAACCAACTCTAACTGGTAGTTACCATTCGTGCTAACCGAGTCACTGGTCTGTCAGTTGAATCTGTGCATTGTGATGACTCCGAGTTCAACGGTGTTGTACAGGAAGCCGTGTTTCTCCTCTTTACGCGCACCATATTGCCTAACGAACCGCTCATAGTCCAAGACTCCAAGTTAGCCTACGTCAGGCCGATGATAAATCGAGAACAAATATTACATACCACATTGACGCATGCTTATTGCTATGCAGATCTGTTCGGAGCAGAGCAGCGGCGAATTCCAAAGTCCGCTGCCTTCACCCTTACGAAAAGTTTGTTCATCAGGCTGGGCGCATCAGATGAGCGAAGCGCTGGCAACTCTACTGGTAGTAATTTGGAATTTGAAATGGTTCAGGTTGGCAATAATTCGGTTCCACTTGGCGGACCTATTAGTCAGCCATTTCATTCATCGGCGTCGTGCGGCTCATTCCACCATCAGGCTATCGCCCGCCGCCCAAAGGCCGACAATTAATTATGCTTCATCCAGCGGGTACATACGAAGCCCAATGTATGCGCCCGTATACATGTATATGTACTATGAGATGATGGACAACTTAGAAACGTGAATGAATTAGTACTAGTAGAAATGTTTCCCAATGTATTGGACATTGGTGTGCGAACGGTATCCAGTGGCGTTCCAAAAGTAGGCCCTTCTGGGGATGCAGGGGCGCCGAAAGTTTGCAAACTTTTACAGCATGGACTGTTCGGCTTCTCTACAATTCGGTTCCACGGGGCCATATCACGACCTTTCCCATCCTCATGGGCGTTTAGTCGACGGGTTTTTGCCTCACTTCGTCCTGGACATAGGGCATTCCCGACATATTCGTTCCGCTCTTCCTTCCAATGGACTCTTTCGGGTATGCCGCGATGCTTGTGACTATCCAGAGATTGACCTCCAGCTTTAATTGACTTAGCATATCCTCGTTCAATCCGGATCTCACGAATCGCATCATCAAAATTCCAGGCCAGTATGTGGCAGGAGGTGGTTTGGGCGATGTTTACAAGTGCCACCTCAAGGACGGCCTTGGAACGAAGGAGGTTCGTAAGCTGAGCAAACTTTATCTCCGCGGTTTCCCCCTTACTACTCTGCAAAGGTCGCGGTGAAGGCTCACCGATTCAAGCTCACGTTGGAAGGAGACGGGGTCGATAAATCTGTCAAGGTAGTCGTATTCATCAAACGAGGGATGAATAAATCCAGCCTTAGCCATTCCTCAGATTATTCGAAGAGAACTCAGTAGATGGACGAGGTTAAAGCACCCCAATATCGTTCCTTTTCTGGGAATTGCTCGCGGGTTTGGAATGCACGGTTCCACGTCTTTCGTATCATCGTGGATGCCCAATGGAACTCTACAGGACTTCCTGATAAATCACGACAAACGGATTGTCACACCACACCGGCTCCATTTGGTGCGTCGGTTCGACATGTAATCTTTATTCCGACAGCTTAGCCCTGATTCATCGTGGCAGTTATTGGGTGTTGCCAATGGACTTCACTATCGTAGGTCCAAATTTGAATGTTGAGGCATTGGATGAATAATTTCGTATGTAGTACATTCTATTGATCCGCCGATCATCCATGGTGATCTGAACTCCGTGCGTCATTAATGTATTTGGTCCCGAAAGCTAACCGTTGCACAGAATAACGTTCTTATAGATGCGGACTGTTCCGCGCGCTTAACCGATTTCGGTTATGCCACGTTGGTTGGGGCTACTCCAGGAAGTTTGGCTTCTCGATCACCCATGGAATCGGGATCTTTCCGATGGATCGCACCAGAGCAAGTCTTTTGCAACTCGGAGCAGGGATTCCGAAAGACTGTAAAGAGTGATGTATATTCTTTTGGGAGCATCGCACTTCAGGTATGTCTGCACGATACATATATTGAGCCATTTTTGACCGCTTGAAGACATTATCCGGAAGACAACCGTGGGCCGAAATTGCTGAAGAAACCTCCATCGTCTTATGCTTGGCGCAGGGTCGGAAGCCCCGACGACCGAAGGCTTGGCCAATTGATGATCAACACTGGGAGTTTATCAATGCTTGCTGGTCGCCAAATCCGGAGGATCGACCTACAGCAAAGCGGATCGTAGCCGTTGTCGAGCAGTTCTTTGACTACCATTCGTATATACAACCGGTTCAACCTATTCGGGACATTGTGGTCGCATCGCTTTCAAGTTCACGACTGACGCACTCTCGTTGTGGCAACACCGTTTGGCAGGACAATTGGAGTTCTAACGGAATACAATCCGGGCGAGGATAATAATTGTCATGGGAGTAAAAATGCTGAGGGGGGTCGCAAGACCTGACCGAGAGGTTCCATTCAATCGCACCTATGCAATGATACGGTGGCAATTAACACCCAGAGGACGATGCCTTTGGAATATTTTATGATTGAGACCTTGTATATACATTTGCTATCTATGACGTCTCGAAAATCTCTATCCAAAATATGTGCAGATGTGCTGCTTTTTGTGCCCGCGACATCGTTAAGTCGTGCTCGCCTATGTCTGTCCCCATTTCTGAGTTGGGGCCCTTGCGATGGTCTTGGTCAACCTGGAAAATTGAATTGTGTCCCCACCATCGGTCATCCATGCAAATCATTTACTTAATTAATCCATCTATCTCCTTCAGGTTGGGGTGCCAGATTCCCCGCGATCGCCGCCGATCTGGTGGGGTGGAATGGGTGACGCGGAGTTCCGAAATGAGCAGAAGGCGATTAAACACGATCGACCTAGCACATCTGGTCGAGCGGGGCCGGTTCCCTGTCTGTGGCTTCAGGTGGAAGACGATGCGACTGACCGTGGTGAGTGCAACTCGTGCCCTGTCGCAGGAGTGCGTAGAAGACGCATTTCTGAGTCCAAGGCCGAGCTGCAAGTGATCTGTGCGGCCGCGGTCGGAGGTAGGATAGTCCATGCCGTCCCAGACTCGGCTCTGGGCTCACCACTTTACTTGCTCCATGCCCTAGTCCCAGTGGACTGTGTACCATGGTACCTGGAGCGGCCTAGTCATACATCTGCTGTGCACTTGTATGGCACACTAAATGGCGAGTCACTTATCAGGACCCCGGCAGGAGAGTTTACTGTCACAACGATCCCTGGATTAAATTCACTCACGACAGGCCAGCTGAAGGTGACGCCCACATGCGGGACTTAGGGGTTGGCATGTAAAAACAGCCTATATGTAGATGGAATTACCGACGACAGCGCAGGTCACAATGCCGTGTGCCAACAGCCTACTCGACCAGCCAACGATGAAAGCGAAGAGAGGGAACAAACGAACGAGAAGGGGAAGAGGAAAGAACCTGAGTCCACCAAAATCTGGAACGAGTCTCAAACTAGCCTAGTGAGAAGCCTGCCTATGAGGTCGCGCGCTGGGATCCTGCGATCCTGCCCAACCGCACGGCCCGTGACCCACCGCGAACCCTCGTTCAATGATCCCTTGTCTGTCTTGCTTTCCGTTTCTTCCAGAGAAACAGTCAACCCAGAGACGGTACGTCCTCACCCCCCGTTCCCTTTTCGTCCAACTGAACCATCCCACATCTAAATCGGCCATTGGGATACCCTCTGGAACATGGGTTGCCTTCATAACACGACACGGTAAACGCCACGGAACCTGTCCTTCAGCCGTACCTTCTTGTGTCAACGTTGCCGCCTTCAAGCACCTCGGCGCATGAGCCGTACTTGTCTTCAGCGCTGTTGGCTCCCCCGTGAAAAAAGAGTCCGGTCACCAGACTAGAAGGAATCGCCTCGGCCACTTTACCCTTCCCACCCAAATCATCGATCGCACCAAGGGTAGCCGTCCGGCCAGTTTCTTCGAGGGAACGAGTATTCTTGCCCAAGCCGCCTTCGGGGAATCGTTCAACGTGCGGTTGGTGCAAAAGCTGTAGTAAGAAAGAAGCCGAGAGTGACGACTAATCTAATTGTGGGAAAACATTGCCATGCATAGCTTAACAATGACGCCCGCCTCCATCGGTGCATCATCCATCTGCAAGAGTAACTTGTTGCGTTGCGTTTCTCAAGGCTTTCGCGAACCTACACGAGGCTGAACGAGGGCTGTGATTGGACCGGTACACCATTTTACGACACTTTCCCCATTTGATGTGCTGGCCCAGCACTGGTCCAGCGCTCAGTATTGCAGATCCGGGCCCCCCGCCCGGCCAGTCCTCGGCCTTGTTCTATTGGAAAATCACTAGCAATAGAATTGTATCCCGATGCGTATAGACGACTAAACTAACGTGACGTTGTCGTTGCGGCCCTTATCACGACCGCCCGTGTTTGCCTTTCCCCTGGAAGGTGACGAGGGTAAGAATGGACACGACGACGACACGGCGATCGCGAGAACTCGGTTGCCGTGGACCTCGTTCCCCTGCCCTTACTTTGGCCTTCTCGTGCCATCATCTTCACCCCGCTTTTGATATGAAGGCAACTTGGTGATCGCGCCGTCATGATCCCCATGTCGTCATCGGGTCCGCTCTCTCGCTCTTGCGCCATCACTCTCACTCCTAGCCCTCCGACGACGATGGCCAATTATTGCGTGGTCTTCGACGCTCCGATTTCAGCTTCGCGTCAACATCCTCGGTCTGGGCAAAACTCTCACCTTTGCGCTTTTCCTTATGCCTCTTGTCTTCGGGCGCCTATCATTTGATCATCTCGCTGGCCCCAGTCAAACCCTAGTCCTCGTGGGACACTCCCGCGTAGTGTATCCTACGGACTACCAGTATTAATGTACTTGACTTGGTTCCCTAGGAATTTACTCGTACTTTGTGAGTCTTGGTCTGTTTGACAGTTTCCTTTGATCGTGCGCATTCTTTATTGCTTCATCTTTTTCGAAGTGCAAATCTTTTCGCTTGTGATGTAAAATCACTTCAATCAATACTGGATTATTTATTTTTGTCCAGTCTCCTCCCTCATACAGAAACTCGCGTACGTTCTTCCCGAATATATATTTCGGGGCGGTCAATAATCGCGGGGTTCCCACTTTTGAACTTGCCACCGTCTCCTAGTTGTCGGTTTTTAGATAAGTATGTATACATATACATGTATACCGGTGTGAATCCCCCGAGTCCGTACGGTTCAGCGATGTTGCCGACTCGTGTGCAGTAGCCTAGCCGCCGGCAGTGTAGCTGAGTCAGTACCTAGGGTTGAGTAGCGGAGTCTGTTTAGCATAGAGTCAGGGGTCGGTCTCCCCCTCTCCAACGTTGAGCGCCGAGCGTCAAGTTATATACACGGCACTGAGCATGCCAGCAACACAAGCTTTTCTCCAGATGTGATTCAAAATTTCGAACCGACACATACCCTGATCACTGAGGAACGGATGGAAATGAACTTCAAACCTTACATCGCGAAAGCGGCCCTCTGGCTTCGAGGACTCGAGCATGGGTACTTCACGGCACTGAGGGGGTCATGAATTATAGGCGCTTAGTGTCTACAAATAGGCCCGTATAAGCAGCTGCGCGGCTTCCATGCGGTTCGGCGCTTCTCTCGACTCACCCTCAAAATCACTTCCACTACGGGCTTCCCTTCAGCTACGAACAGCTGTGACTAGATAATGGTCAATGCTGAGTATGGACTTCCTGCATGAGGCTTGAGCAGCAGAGAATGATACTGATACATCACTAGTCACGCCTCTCCGCCAGACCTCACTGAGTTTATTGAGAAGAGTCAAGATCAATATGTAGGCGCGGGTTACTTCAGTGATATCTATAAACGCAAGATGCGATCCAAAGAGGTGAGAGTCGTGCACCGCTCATGATGCCCCTTCTTTGCTTGGCTCATCCATTTCTCAGGTGGCAGTTAAAGCCTTTCGATTCAAGCTCAGAGTCGGAATGGATAAGGTGCACCGAGTGTTACGTTGGCCACAGAGACATCCCGTTCTAAGTTGCTTTCTGTACTCAGATGGCACAACGAGAGATTGGGATATGGAGGAGGCTCAATCACCCGAACATTGTTCCATTTTTGGGCATTGCCACCGGGTTTGGAATTGCCGGTTCCCATTCTTTAGTCTCGTTGTGGATGCCTAATGGAACCGTGGAAAGCCTTCTCAAAGAGCACAAAAATCTTGAGGTTAATCATCGACTCCAGTTGGTGGGTCCATGCAATCGTTAATCCTTCATTCCATCCGGATCGTCCAACACGCTTCGACAGTTGCTCGACATCGCAAATGGCCTCCACTATCGTAAGTCTTCCCCTTCCATAACCATTGTTCAACTAAATAATTCCGAGGGCAGTTCATTCTTTTGCACTACCTACAACTTCCCGTCCTTGCCCGAATCCAATTGTTCATGGTGATCTCAACCCAGTACGTATATGAACTGACCTTGATTTCGGCGACTGAACGTTGGTCAGGGAAATGTGCTTCTCGATCATGATTATACTGCGCGACTGATTGATTTCGGTTATGCTTCTGTGATGGGGGAAATACCCGAATCGTTGGCTTATCTTAATAGGTCCACAAATAATCCAGGTGCTACGCGATGGATGGCACCAGAGCGCGTCTCGCTGACCCCGAGTACACATCCGACAACGGAAAGTGATATTTACTCCTTTGGATGCATTGCTATTCAGGTGAGTCTCTTGGATATTCAAAGTTCGACTCTCCTCACAGAACCGTAGGTATTATCTGGCAAGCAACCTTGGTCAGAACTTTGGGACGGTATTCTCGTTTCGGTTCAATTGGCACAGGGTCTTACACCTCCCCGCCCAACATCCCAACCGATAGAAGGTCAGCACTGGGAATTCATTGCAAGCTGCTTGTGTCCAGCTCCGAACCGTCCCATGTCGAGCGTGCTTGTGTCCTCCCTCGAACGGTTCCTGGATGATTGTCCTCATCCTCGTGTTTCTGAGTAAGCGAACTCTTGATCATCACCGTCACTAAACCGCTCACATGCGGGCTTGGGGAAGCCTGGGTCGGTCAGCTAGCCACAATGCCGACCTCCTCACACCTTCCAACAATATCGTATACAGTGGGATACATACCGCTCTTCCTACGTCCAAAAACATCGTGCTCTTCGGAGAAACCGGCGCCGGCAAGAGTTCAATGATCAACTTACTGGCAGGCCGCAACGTCGCGTCAACGTCTCTAAACCTGGGGGGTCGCACGCTTCAAGCGACGGAATATGCTTTTATTACTCTAAACCCAAGGACATTGCTCCGCATCTTCGACACCGCCGGGCTCAAAGAGTCAGACATGGATCTAAACACATTCATCGATGCCATCGAAAAGGTCCAGAAGCTCATTACATCCCTAAACGAAGCCGGTGGCATCGACCTCCTCCTCTTCTGCGTCAAGACGAGGAAACCTACCATTGCAATCCAGCAAATGTATCGCCTTTTTTCCGAGATCTTGTGTAGCAATCACGTACCCCTCGCCCTAGTCATCACCGGCCTGGAAAACGAGCCCGTCATGGAAGATTGGTGGACGAGAAACGGAGCAACATTCGAAAAGTGTGGGATCTTGTCTGTTGCACATGCGTGCATCACTGCGGTTCCGGCTCGCATACCATTGTACTCGGAGAAGCGAGAGCAATCGCGGAAGGCTCTCCAGAAACTGTTTCATGACGCCCTCTCCAATAACAAACGCCCCTACATCCAGGACATACAGGATTTATTTGTCCGCTTCATAACGAATCTTCGGTCGCTCGTAACGAATCGCTTGCTTTTCAGGCGGAGAGCAGTCGCAAGGGAGCTGGAGGCACACTGTGGACTTTCTCCCATTGAGGCACAGAAATTGGCGGACTTGATCATCACACAGGGGTGATGCTAGGCATAGTACTGCACCAGTAGTTATTTACGTATCTCTGACTTGTGGATGAGCTACCTTTGGGCGTCGGACGACGTATGTACGTTTAATGATCATGATCCACTGAAGGGTTTCCGTTACTGCGAATGAATGTGGCCACGCCATCTGCTACGTACTGGGGTCAGGTGGTATGCTTCGCAAAGAGGGTCCGGGGTCAGCAGTCCGCAGCGCTGGTGGAACCGCCTCGGTGGGCGGGACACTCGGAGAGAGAGAGGAACTGAGCATGCAAAACATACGGCGTTCAAAGGGGAAAAGAAGATGATGTCCAAGGTGAACGATCTAGCCTGTATATACTGGACGTTATGCTCTGCACATGTGCGTCTGGCATCCTACTGTCCCGGTAGTGGCCGTACGGTTGGTCTTGTGGTTATTTCCTGAATGATAATCAGTTGAGACAAATTACACGAAACTATCCCAAATGAATTGGCATCTGACTGACTCCACATGAAGCCAGACATATCGACACGCGCGTGCAACATGACCCGATAAGTGAAAAGACTTGAAACGAATTATATTGTTAGCAGCACACCGCCTGAATGCGGGCTCTGGTCGGGCTCGGGCTTGCATACTACCAAGATGTGTTGAATTATTGCTAGTCATGACAATGAGAATACAATGCCTCGGCTATCATCGATCTCGTCCAACTCCACTCCTAGTTGCGCCATTGTACAGCTCACACTGTCGTCGCCGTCGTCGAGGTAGGCGAGCCCTTGCATGCGATCACCCTCGTTGTCATTGTAGTAGTGGGCACGTCTTTGCGTTACCCTTGCCCTCGTTGTTGCTACGGCAGGGGTGCGCCATCGCGCCTTTTTCGCCCATGCCGTCGTCGCCGTTATGGTGGTAGGCGAGCCTTTGCACAGCTCTCGCTTGTTCTCTGTCATCGCCATTGTGGTGGCGGGCACGCCCTTGTTGCCCCCATCCCCATCGTCATTGCTGTGGTTGTGGGCACGCTCATGCATTGCTCTTTCCCTGGTCATCGTCGTCATCACCGTGATGGGGGTGTGCCCTTGTGCCGTTTTCGCCCTCGCTGCTGTCGCCGCTGCGGCGATGGGTGCACCATCGCGTTGCCCTCGCCCTCGTTGTCGTTGCCGCAGTGGAGGGGTGACTGTGGGTGAGACGCCAGGTAGGTGAGCATGGGTGGGAACGGCGCTCGCCATTCACATGTAAATGTGACGGCTGACATGGGGTGCTGATGGGGGCCACTGGGGAGCTGGCTGGATGGGCGCGAGGAAGGACAGGTGGGAAAAAAGCTAGTTATGATAACGACTGTAGGTCCAGTGGCTAATGTAAACTATATCGGCCCAAGCCCGGGCCGAAGGCCTACCAGAATGGCAGCCCGAGCCCGGAGCCCTTGGGGACCCTCGAGGAGGGTCGGGTCGGGCTCGGGCCAGGCTCAGGGCTTGAAACCGAGCCCGGCACATCCCTATCAGCGATGCTGCAAACTCGCGTGCAGTGACCAAGTTGAGTGCTGAGTGTCAAGTTATGCGCATGGTACTGAGCATGTCAGCAGCATAGGCTTTTCCCCTACACTCTGCTCCGATCACTGACCAGTGCATGCGAATGAACCTCAAACTTTACATCGCAAAAGCGGCTCTCTGGCCCCGAGGACTCGAGCATGTGTCATAGACGCTCATTGTCTACAAATAGACCTGTGTAGCCGCAAGGCTTACATGTGGTCCAACTCTTCTCTCGACTCACCCTCAAAATCACTTCCACTACGAACTACCCTTCAGCCGCGAATAACTGCGACCAGATAATGGCCAATACTGAGTAAGATTTCCCACATGGGGCTTGACTGGCAGCAGAGAGTGATACTGATGCTTCACTAGTCACGCCTCCCCTCCAGACCTCACTGAGCTTATTCAGAAAAATCAAGATCAATACGTAGGTGCAGGGGGCTTCGGCGACGTCTATAAATGCAGGATGCAATCTAAAAAGGTGAGAGTCGTGCACCGCTCACAATACCCCTTCTTCGCTTGGCTCATCCATTTCTCAGGTGGCGGTTAAAGCCTTTCGATTCAAGCTCAGAGTGGATAAGGTACACCGATCATTACGCTGACTACCGAGACATCCCGTTCTAAGTTGCTTTCTACGCTCAGATGCCACGTCGAGAGATTGGGATATGGAAGAGGCTCAATCACCCGAACATTGTTCCATTTTTGGGCATCGCCACCGGATTTGGAATGGCTGGTTCCCATTCTTTAGTCTCATTGTGGATGCCTAATGGAACCTTGCAAAGTCTTCTCGAAGAGCACGAAAATCTCGAGGTTAATCATCGACTCCAGTTGGTGAGTTCATGGAATCGTTAATCCTTTATTCCACCAGGGCCGCTCAACACACCTCGACAGTTGCTCGACATCGCAAATGGCCTCCACTATCGTGAGTTTCCCTCTTCCATAACCATTGTTCAACTAAATAATTCCGAGGGTAGTTCATTCTTTCACATTATCTACAACCCCCAACTCCGATCAGAATCCAATTGTTCATGGTGACCTCAACCCAGTGCGTATATGAACCGACCTTGTTTTCGGCGACTGAATATTAGTCTGGGAAACGTGCTTCTCGATCATGATTATACTGCGCGGCTGGTTGATTTTGGTTATGCTTCTGTGATGGGGGAAATACCCGAGTCGTTGGCTTATCTTAATAGGTCCACAACTCACCCGGGTGCTACACGATGGGTGGCACCAGAACACGTCTCGCCGACCTCGAGCATGCATCCAACAATGTAAAGTGATATTTACTCCTTTGGATGCATTGCTATTCAGGCGAGTCTTTTGAATATTTTAAGTTCAACTCTCCTGACGAACCGTCGGTATTGTCTGGCAAACAACCTTGGTCAGAATTTTGGAACGGCACTCTTGTTTCGCTTCAGTTGGCACAGGGCCTTACACCTCCCCGCCCAACATCCCAACCGATAGAGGATCAGCACTGGGAACTCATCGCAAGCTGCTTGTGTCCATCTTCGAACCGTCCCACGTCGAGCGTGCTTGTGTCCTCTATGGAACGGTTTCTGGAGGGTTGTCCTCAATCCCAATCTCTTCAGGATATGATAACACGCGAGTCAAGTCAGCTTCATTTTGAGCCTTCCTATCCAAGTGACCCTTCGTGCTCCAATCAAGTCAAGGTACCTGGTGACGAAGCAAGTCATGATGCGGCTGGCTCAATTAGCAACGATCCTCATGTTTCCGAGCAAGTGAATTCACGATCATCATTTTCACTAAACCGCTCATGTGAGAACTTGGTATAGCCTGAGTCAGTCAACCAAACACAATGTCGACCTCCACACACCTTTCAACACTATCGTATACAGCAACTCGCAGACTGCCTTGTTCACGTCCACGTCCAAAAACGTCGTCCTCTTCGGAGAGATCGGCGTCGGCAAGAGTTCGATAATCAACTTGCTGGCAGGCCGTGACGTCGCGTCAACGTCTTCAAACCTAGAGGGTTGCACGCTCCAAGCAACGCAATATACTTTTACTATTCTAAACTCAAGGATGTCGTTCCGCATCTTCGACACCGTCGGCCTCGAAGAGTCATCCATGGGTCTGAATACATTCATCAGTGCCATTGAAAAGGCCCAGAGGCTCATTACGTCCCTGAACAAAGCCGGTGGCATCGATCTCCTCCTTTTCTGCGTCAAGGCGGGGAGACATACCGCTGCCATGCAGCGAACGTATCACCTGTTTTCTGAGGTTTTGTGTAACAATCGCGTGCCTGTCGCCCTAGTCATCACGCACCTGGAGAACGAGCCCGTCATGGAGGATTGGTGGAGGAAGAATAATATAATGTTCAAGAAGTATGATATCTCCTTTGTCGCACATGCGTGTATCACTGCCCTCCCAGTTCGAGCAACGTCGTTTGCGGAGAGACGAGAACAGCCACAGAAGACTCTCCAGGAAATGTTTCATAACGCCCTTGACAATAACAACCTCCCCTACTTCCGGGATATACAGGATTTACTCGTCAGCTTCATAGAGAATCTCCGGTCGCTCATTACGGACCGCCCACTCTTCAAGCGGAGAGAAATCACGAGGAAGCTGCAGGCACGCTGTGGACTTTCTCGCAGCGAGGCACAGAGTTTAGCGGACATAATTATCGCAAAAGGGTGATGCTAGGCATAGTACTGTACCAGTAGCTATTTATATGATTAGCACGTAGACCGTACCCTTGCGTATCGGACGATGTACGTACGATTAATGATCCTGGTCCACTGGAGGGCTCCCGCTACTGTCAATGAACTTGGCCACGCCATCTGCTACGTACTGGGATCGGGTGGTATGCTTCATGAGGAGGGTCCGGGGTCAGCGGTCCGCAGCGTCGGTATGCGAATGTCGGTTGAAAGAGTTGGTTGAGTCAACTCGGACCATCAGGTCTGGTCGTCCGGGTTTGTTGTCCAGGCTGAGACGAGATGGTGAAGGCTCAGGGAGAAGACATTCATATATTCACTTATGCTGTAGATCTTTCTAATATACTGTAGCGATTATATAGATGTGATAATCCTATTGATTATCATACACTACTGTTGATTTGATTTAGGTGCGGCAGAGTGTAACTTGCCTTAGTATGCTTTCGTGCTCAACAGGGTTATACAAGCAGGCATGACGTCACATCCAGAGAAGTCAACAAGGGGAATGCAGCGATAGATACAAAAACGACATACAACAGAGTGATAAAAGCAAGCGAATATACTAGACCTACATAACCCCTCCATCAAGACCGTTCATCGTGGCAGAGCAAAAAAAAAGAAGCAAACACGAGTGAATACGAAAACAACAAGGCGCCAGCGCAGGGTCGCTCGACCAGCCAATGGCGAAAGCGAAGAAAAAAAAAGGAAACAATGGAAATGGGGAAAAGAACGGTCCCTCGAAATCCGGACCAAACATTAAATGTCGTCCTCCCCGTCCAGCCGCACGAGCTCTAAATAGCTCTCCGGAACGAGGGCGTGTACGCCTGTGTCCTTGAGTCCGTCCTTGACCACGACAGCCCAACCGACCCCGCCCCCTCTCCCGATCACTCGTACGAGTTGGTCTTCATCCAGCTTCATCTCTGCCGTGCCCTCGGGCTCAAACGCATACACGGCACGATACAGCCCAGGGAATAGCGGCGGTTCGCCCTCAGGCTCTGCTTCCACGTCCGAAAACGCCTCGTCCTCATGGTCGATCTCCATGTCCTCGTACTCGTCCTCGGCGCCGAAATTACGGTCCAGATCGCCACGGCTCGGAAATCCAGCGATCGGCAAGGTAGCACCCGGACCGGTCGCGGCCCCACTCATCCCTCCGAACCCCCACGCCCGGCCAAATCCCCAGCTGAACCCAGCCCAACCGTTCACCCCGTCGTCGACCGCGTCTTCCCACATCTTTGATTCGTCGACGTCCATCTTCCCGCTCGCCCCCTCTGCCTCGTCATCGTC
>JBBPJV010000650.1:0-17757 GCA_038088915.1 Sutorius aff. eximius
GTCGGAATGAGGAAGTAGCAGCGAAGGAGCCAGGTGTGCACATTGCATTTGGCATAGCGTTTGGCAGCTCATTACACGACGATATAGACACGGATGTGAGTAGGGATGGTGCGGGAAACCACAATGTCGATGGGGGAAACGCTGCACGGAAGAGTCAAAATAAGGGCAAGGAGTCGTCTTCCACGAGCACCACGATGATCTCTCGGGACGGCCCCAGCGCTGCGGCAGTGTCCGGCGCAACGTCGCACGTAAAGAACCTAATAAGTACGACCATCCCGTCTATCCCTACTCCATGAACTCTCTGATACGTTCCTCGCCAGACTATTGCGCAACACGTCACTGCGGCACGCCTTCGTTTCACGAGAGTCAGAGCGAGAGTCGGTTTCAGGTATGGATCGTGATCGGCAAAGAGCGGTTCGATCTGCCAACGACGTATGCGACCGCAGAGGAGGGACGACAGCGGGTGGCAAAGCAGGTGTTGGCGCGGCTGTCCAAAGGCGTCGGTGCCACGCGGGGATGAGCGCCCTTGGGGCAAGTCATCCATGTGGTACGCTGATGCTTGGCCGTCTTGGATCCGTTCGTTTCGACGTTTACTCGATGTATAGTAGTTGTTGCTTCTGGGACAGGCAGCAGACATGTGGATTTGCGAGCCCAAGACAAGCTTGTGCCGTGCAATGCACGCGTTGGGGGAGGTTGCATCCCGCCTGCCAAGTATTAACATCATCATGGGGTACATCTCGGTCGGCGGACACCCCATGATCCTTCTACACGGGGTCAACATCCTTGGTCGATTTGGTTTGGACATGAATCCTGCGTAACCCAGTTTACGCCAAGTCATCACGATAACGGTGCCCTCAGGCATATGCCCGTACGAGAGTTGTGTGCCACGACTGTACTGGACGCAAAATAGTTTGTATCATGCATCCATGCACCAGAGTGATTAGGTATGTCATACGCATCCTCGATGATCATAAAGCGATCAGCATTATCGAAAGGGGTATGTTGTGTATGTTGATATCTCCACAAAGGAAAAAGATGAATGCTAACAAGTGTAACCAAACGAGGCCAGGTCTGGTCCTGTCACTACCGGTGCAAGACGTGTCCAAGCTGTACATGGATACGCGACCCTCTTTGAGCATGTATTCAGCCAGAACGAAGTCGGCACAAAACTCACATTCTTTCGTTGTTGTCCCAGCCATGCGCCTGGTTCTGGGTTTCCTTTTGGCGTAGGCTGGGCGTATGAGCTCCATAGACGATGCATGCCAGTGTGATGTATAATGCCGCCCATGTGGTAAAACTCGAACTGGTACCGCCTCTCCAAATCTTGGTAACGTGTCTGTAATATACCCGCCATAAGCAGTGAGCACATGCAGTGGTTTGTAGAGTACGAACATCGGCGCGAGAGAGCTGCTCTCTAAGATCTTTGATCTGGGTCTGCAAGTTGCCCTCTACCTCCTCAGAGACGTTCTGCTACATGTGACAGTCAGAAATAAGGTGGAAATAACGGCGTGTGTGCCTACAGTTGAGATGGAGGCGAGCTTCGCTTGTTCTTCTTTGAAGAGTTTGTCTTGAGACTTTATGAACTGAAAAGAGTAAGCACGAGATGGGGTACTCGACTAAAGCAAAGTTACCGCCTTTGCCTTGGCAAGCTTGTCTTGGGTTGTCTTTAGTTGTTCTTTGACATTCAGATTCTCTTCATGAAGGGCAAGTAATCTCGTCTTGACGTCTTCAGGCAAATCCTTCCCGGATAACGAGGCACGCAGGTCCCTGAGTAACACACACTCAGCGGTACATACAGCGCAAGGAAGGAAGGGGCGAACCCGATATCTCGCTCGCGCTGCAGCATCTTGTCTCGCTGCCCGATGCTCTCGCTCTGAAGATTGACTTTCTCGAGAAGAAGCGTGTTAACTTGTCCGAGCTGCATCCGATTTTTCTCGTTGAGTTCCTTGATCTGTTTCTTGAGGCGTGCGGTCTCGGCTTCGAGAGACGCCTTGTCTTCGCTGATCGACTCCCGCAGAGAGGCGAGTATCTCTACTTGATCTTTGTTGATGAGGTTGACTAACGAATCACGAGTTAGTGAGGATATAGAGGTCAAATGAAACACCGACGGTCAGACTTGGCAACGGTAAGTTCTCGTTTCTGGGCATCGGATTGAACTTCGAGGTCCGAGTGCTCTCTTCGTAGTGCGTCCAGTTGGTCGACCGTTTCGTTCAAACGCTGGCGAAGCGCAATAGCTGCCTCGGCACTGTGAAAGAGAGCCGATCAGTCGTTAGTGGAAAGCCCGGATATTAGGTGTACCCGTCTCCCAAAGTCTTGCCACTTCGAATCTCTTCCAAGTCACGTTGCAGAACAAGTTTTTCTCGGTGGGCTGTAAGATAATCAGCTTCGTAACGTGATTTCATGCGATTTGCGTCCTCCAAGAGATTCTCCAACACCAAAATTCGACTGCCGTCTACCTCATTCTTCTTAACTGCCGAAAGCTCTCTCTGAAGCTTCTTGATTTGGAGCTTCAGATCGGTCATAGTTGTTCCGGAGAGGGCGTCGTCAAGCTCGTTGTTAAGCGCAAGGGATTCTTCGCCCATCAGTTCCTCTTCCGTCAGAGTAGTCATATTTCCCTGGGGTTCTTCTCGATCAGTTGGCTTGGCAGCTGATGGCGCTCGGTGAGAAGTGAGTTCCAACTCGCGCATCCTCTCCTGGTATAATTCGAGCATCTCCGAGTCCTTCGCGCGCTCCTCTGTCGTAATTCGGAGTCTCGTGCGAGTTTGCTCGAGCTCGAATTTAACCGTTTCCGTTTCTTGCGTTCGCGAAGCTACTTTCGCTTCGAGCTCGGCAATTTGGTTCTTATAGGATTCCATAAGGGGCTTGAATGCTGCGACCTTGCGATACTCCTCTTCTAGTGATGCATTTTTGTCAACGAGATCCGCATTTTGCCGTTCGAGTGACTGTACGTAAAATTCCATACATGTGAGAGATGGCGGGGACAAAGCGCAAGCGAACTCACTTTAACATGCTGTCGTAGGTCAGCGCCCTCTTGGAGTTTCTTCTTATACTTCTCCATGACGTTCTCAGTTTTTTGGAGCTTGTCTGCAGCATGACGATATCTGTAGGGCACTAAGCCAGCCACTCCGCGATATACAACGGCAACGCACTCATCTACTTGGTCTTTGAGGCGCGCTGCTAGGTCGGCAGTTACCCGAAGTTCGTCTATTTTGCGGGTGAGTTCACTGGCTAGCCCAGTTTGCTTGTCGAGTTCAGCTTCTGTCATGGCGAGATTATCCTCGCTCTTCTGGCTAGCATCTCCCAAGGTGTAAGATTGCGCTTCAGCGATCCTTTCGGAAGGGCCGAGACTCACAGCTCTGAACGAAGTCTGTCAATCTCAGCGCGCATCATGACGTCAACCTTGTCGTTTCGTCTGCTGTCGAAATCCCGCTGCATGTCGCGAAGGCGGACGAGGGCATCGTCCTTCTCGGAAACGACATCATCAAAGTTGGTCTGTAGGGCACGATGGTCTTCAAGGAGGGTCTGGTAGACTTTTTCGATCGTCTCCTTCTCTGCCAAGATGTGGCTGCGTTCAGACTGTATCCGGTAGTAGTGATCGTCTCTATGCCAGAGTTCGTGATGTGATTTGCAGACGTGGTACGGGAGAGGACTGACTCTGTCATGACTTCGCCGATGCCATGCTCGCCCTGCGACGAGTTGATCTTGACCATGACCTGCTCGGAAAGAAATATCCCTGAATGCGTCGCACCATATCCGCACCATGAGAACACACCTGTTCAATCGCCTTCATTAACTGATGTTGTGCACCCTCGTTCAGTTTCTGAATTTTCTCGATAATCTCTTTATTCTTCTCGGACTGCACCGCGATCGCGATCGTCATGCGACAGAGTATGAGCGTCGCGTTCATGTTGTAGTCTTTGGCGATGGCTTGGAGATCAGGCACTTCGAGGCCGCTGGTCGGTTTTTGGAGCACATCGGTGAAGTATTGGGTGAGTAGACGGTAGAGTCGCTTAAGGGTGCCAAACCGCAGGACCCAGTTGTCGGAGAGCTGGCTTGTGTTGGCGCGACTGGATTGTCTGAAGTAGTCTACGTCTCTGTGCGCACGGGTGCTGAGCTTCCCTGGGTTGACTTCCGCCGCGAAAAAGGACTCACACTAGCGAGAGTATTTCGAAGAGGGCAGCTCCGTCGCTGAGGTCTGAGATGGTCGTGACCGGCCGGGCAAGCTCAAAGGTAGCAAAAAAAGCAAAAAAGGCGCTGAGCTCCTTGGTTTCTAGGTCGGACATGGCTCCACGATGGTGCGAGGACAACGCGTGCGACGACGAGAAACCCGTTCTCGGTTGGGTTGCACCTGTGTACAACGCGTCCGTTGACACTCATATCTCATTATGTAACGCGACCAGGAATCACAATAACTGCGCCTCAGCCCCTGTACAACCTCGAGAAACACAAGGCAGAACAGAACAAGACCGCAGCGAACACGTAAAAAACCATCCCTTCCTTCCTCGGGTCCCCGTGCGCAAGCAGATTCCTCACTTGAAGGAAAACAAGGCCGATGAAAAAGTTTGTGATCCCTGCATAAAATGTATGAAGGCCGCACAGAAGACACAACGAACAACTCACAGTTCAAGGACAAACCGACTGATGATATAGCAGAAGCAGCCTACGCGAATAGAATCCATGAGACGAGCGTTGACTCTGCGACCACGAGCACGTACGTGGAAAGGCGCGACCTCTGGAATGATGACGAACGGAATTGGTCCAAGTCCAATGGCAAACGACCTGCCGGAGAGATCAAGAATGGAAGTCGAGTTTCGATAGGCACCCACATAACAAACGTGGTTATCGCGATGCTTGGGACGATGACCAATCCCGAGTTGATGCCGTAGCCTACAGCCAAGTGGGAGATGAGCGCTCCACCAACAGACCATCGCATGAGCTGCTTTCTGCCGACACGCTGAGATATTAGTCAGTGCAATGCCAATCATGTTTGACAGGTGGTACACCTCTATCAGGAATATCGGGGGAAAGGTCATAAGAAAATTGACGACAGTGATTCCTAGCGACACGTATGCCGCGAGCTCCGGGTGTATTTTCGCGAGAATGTTGTTACTATAATATAGAACTGGGATTCGATGAACATTAGGGATGTATCTATTGAGTGAACAGCTTGCCCGCATTGATACCTGGGGTTGATCCGTAAGATGGAGGTACTCGAAAGAAAGTGAGGCAAAATCGTACCGGAGATTTGCTGGGACAACATTGCAAACACGATGATGAGGAGAGGTCTTCGAAGCTCGGAGGAAGTGAGGAGTTCGGGTATGCTAACTGCCCGAGCCCGTTCTGGGCGGGGGGCATCGACTTCATCGTTTGATGCAAGGAGGGGCTCTTCGCCACAATCCTCAGCTAAGCATGGTGGTGAGTAGGGTGGAAGAGGGAATACACAACTTACGGTCTGGACGAGCACCTTCCGACTGGCGCCCCCATAAAGCATGAATAGCGGCTTTCCGTTCAGCGGTGAGGCCGTTGCGATTGAGATACGCGGGCGATTCTACAATAGCTGGTGCAAGCAGATACTGGACTACTGATAACGCAGAAGATATGAAGAGAACATAACGCCACTGGGTGGGAGTGGCAAAACCAAAACCGAATAATTGTGTTACCATAATTCCGATTACGATGGCGAGTTGTGTCAGGACACCTGGAATTCATGGGACACTATGCATGACGTGCGTGAGAGCGGGGTGAATTACCTAGGTTCCCTTTAATTTCGGGTGGCGCGATCTCAGCGAGGTAAATTGGGCCGACACAAATGCCTATCCCAGCGGCGACGCCCACAAAGAATCTAAGAAGCAGAGCTGCCGAGACGCATCTAGTTAAAATGGGAGAAAATTCCGACCTTCCTACAGCCATTGGGGCAGCTGATGGGGCAAAGCCGGAGATAGCCGCGCCAATAGCATTAAACGCAGCGCTGAAGCGACTTGCGCCTTTGCGACCGTAGCGGTCCATAGCAAGGTTAGCAGAGAGACTCCCGACGAGGCCCCCGACTGTAAACAGGGATGTGACGAGGGAAAACGTCGCGTCAGACATCGGAATGCAGGTGGGGAGGCCATAAGACGAATTGGGAACTGTGTACTGGCATGTGAGTACTGCTTGGAGTTGGTTGAGTGCAGAAATGTGGTAGCCGTACTGGCAGGACCGGATGAGTGATAAGATAACTATGAAGAAGAAGAAACATGCCTGGAATGAGAGAGTGAGGACCCAGAGAAGGACGAGCCAGCCGTAGCCGCTAAGCGACGTTGAATTGGTAGGGCGAGACATGGGTATAACGGTGGCTGTGTTACGACAGGAGCGTAATGTCCGATATGATGTGGCAGCTCTTTCGAGCTGTCAAGGCCATGGCGGAGCTCCTTAACGCCTCTTATAGCCAGCATGGTGGTGTCAATTGGTGTCTGTCCATCCCCCATGAACGTTTTTTGAACTATGGAGTCGCTCGTTTTGTTCCTCGTACTCTTGCAGCTCTTCCCACTCTCGCTTGCCGCGTCTGCCAACGACTGGAGGCGACGTTCTATCTACCAGTAAGCCCTTTTTTTCTCGCCGTCTTTTTCATTTTTTGAATATTTTTAGGCTTATTGTGGACCGCTATGCGCTGCCAAGCGGGGTAGACTCCACACACTGTGATCCGGGCCAGCGCACTTGGTGCGGCGGTACTTGGAACACGTGAGGTTTATCTCCAGGACCTCTCTATCGGCACTTACACCGTCATAGCGTTCGTGAAAACCTTGATTACATCCAGAAGGCCGGCTTCACTGCAGGTTCGTCTTTTTTTTTGGCATGTTCATCCATTTCCTCAACTTGCACAGTTTGGATCAGCCCTGTGTCTCAGAATTACAAGGGGCCCACCACTCCTTACGGCGATCCATATCATGGCTACTGGGTCGCCGACGCCACGCAGCTCAACGACAGGTTCGGCTCTTCCGACGACCTGAAGGCCCTCTCACAAGAGCTCCATAAACGTGGCATGTCCGTTTTCCCATTCTCGTCTAGTGCTACTCACCACATGGTCGTGTAAAAGGTACCTCATGGTAGACGTTATTGCCAATGATGTCATGGCAACCTCAACCAACCCAGACCTCTCCACCTACATGTTCAAGTCTGAGGTTGGTAGCATGCACGATCATGTCCTATCCACGTTCACTCACGCATGTATGACAGTCGCAATACCATCCTTACTGTGTCGTGGACTGGTCCAATGCCACAAGCGAAGAACGCTGCTGGCTCGGTGATACCACAGTTCCTCTGGCCGACATAAATACAGAAGATCCTACGGTGGTCTCTGCGTTCCAGAAATGGATCCAATCCCTTGTACGTGAATACGGCATCGATGGTCTTCGGATCGATGGTTCGTTCTCTCGTTCCTCATCCTCCCGTCAGTGTCTAATGCCCACTTAGCTGCCAAGTAAGCCTTTCTCTCCGTCTCCATTAACCGTCCTTCATGGGTAATAGGCACGTCAACATGGACTTTTGGCCGGGCTTCTGCGCTGCAGCCGGCGTATTTTGCATTGGCGAGGTTTTCACTCAGGATGTCGAGTATGCGTTTCGTTATCACACCTATCGTCCCTGACGTTCCCTAGTGAGGCCTCTGCGTTTCAAGGACCCAATGCCTTAGATTCGGTCCTAAATTATCCCATGTATGGCGCTCTTGTCCATGCATTCACTATACCTGGCCAGCAAAATATGAGTGCCTTGACGGACGTGATAGCTCAGTCACAGCAAAAGTACAAGGTTATCATTTATACTTCTTTATCATTGACTTGTTTATCCAACAACTGCTACTTAGGACCCTGGACTACTCGGGAACTTCGTTGAGAATCAGGATGTCCCACGCTGGCGCAATCTCTCCGTGGACCCTCAAACGCTTTAGTGAGAGACAACAATCAATGGATCTTTTCACTTGTCTGACGTGACTAGTAACGCGATGATTTTTAACTTCATGTCAGACGGGTAATTCATCCCAAGCGTTATTCCCATCCCACCCTGAGCATCAGCATCTGCCACAGTATACCAATTGTGTATTATGGACAGGAGCAGGGCTTCAGTGGAAGTGGGGACCCGGTAAGCCTACCCTCGTACTCATTTTTTCCCCTGGCGTAATTTGACTTGTCTCAAGTGGAATCGTGAGCCACTGTGGACTTCCGGATATACCAATACCACTGCATACCAAATGATGTCCAAGTTGAACCAGGTAATACTTGTCGTTGATCAACATTTACTCTCGTTGACCTCGTTCCAGTTTCGCAGCTTTTTAATCAACAACACTCACTGGCTGAATTCTTCTATGCAAGTTCTCACATCTACGAACGACGGCGTTATCTTCTCGAAAGGCAACGTGATCACAATCTTGACCAACATTGGCTCTCCGGTATGTCTTGCGGGGATGATGCTACGACTCTCGGTTTTGAAGCAATGTTGCGCTAGCCAAAAAACACGACTATCGCAGTGTTCACGTCCTACCCACCGAGCACGCCTCTCATCAAGTAAGTGATCATTGGCGTGAACTTTGACATACTGATGTGTGGTCGTCGTGCAGCGTTCTCGACTGTAACCAATGGGTCGTGGGCAGCAACGGCAGTATCCAAGCAGAGTACGGCCAGGGTGGATATCCAGTCGTCCTTATCCCCATGAACGACCTCAGTGGCTCAAGTTTGTGCAATTTTGACGCTATCACATCGTCGCGTTACGCATCGGGGGAACAAGTATCATATAATCCCGTCTCTACTCCTTGGGCGTTGTTACTATCATTCGTTTTGACCAACTCGTTGTTCATCGTGCATTTGTGGTGATTATTTACGTCTATGTACTAGCACTTTCCCTTTGGTTCATTAGCTTGTTTCCCCGTACCTCATGAATACCCAGCAGGATTAGAAGTATGGGCGTGGCAACATCGAGGAGATGGATGGCATGCCCACTCATCCCACTGTAATGAATATCAACCCCACCGGGTCACGCCTCCAAGGAACTGTCCGATGGATTCACGGATGCCAGCACACCGGGGGCTGGCCGCACGGATCTCGTATGCTTCAGGGACGAGCTCTTCAAGGTGCTGTACAACAAGACTCTTACACACATCTGGCGACAAGGGCGCAGGCTCGCTCACCTTGATGCGGCGCTCTGGAACTGGATGTGTGCGTAACAGCTCAAGGTTGGAACCGATTCCCCCACTCTCGCTAGCCCTTGCTAAACGGGTGTGCATCCTGGAGCTGGGCGTGAAGAGGGATGCAAATGGCCAAGATAAACAGGGAGCTCACTCCACCGCAGATTGGGGGTCATAGCACGCTCTGGCAGCGATCCGCATGCCCAATGTATCAGCTGTCATTCACGATCAGCCCGACAAGTTGGACTGTCCACTAAAAACACGTTCTTACCTTCCAATTCTTGCGTTCTCGAATTGGGTAGTTTGAAGAGGAGATAATTCAACATCCTGGCCACGCCGAAGTCGATGCCGGCGGCTTGTAACAAGATTGCCAGCAATATGAGAACCTTGGAGGACGAATAACGTTCAGATGCGTGACGTGCGACTTGAAATACTTCAACACTATGCAGGACGGGCGGGAAACACGGTACCAGCATGCCCTATTTCTAGACCAACATTGATGGGCTCGAGGAAGAGTGGAAAGAAGAATACGTACCATGTCCGACAACAGCTGCTAATCCTGCTTCATTCTTACAAACGGGCAAAATTCCAGTGAATACAACAATGGTACCTGAAGAGGGTTATCCGGTAAACAGTGTGACGGTACCACAATGGATTACACACCAAAGCTAGCTAGCGCATTGACAGTCTTGGGGTCGTTAACAACAAGCAAATTCCATTCCTTTACACCTCCGGGAGAAGCGTGTGGGTCTTGTGAGCGTGGTGGAGCAAAAAGATCGTCGTGCCAGAAGCCGTCATCGTCTACGGGCGCCTTTCGAGGACTGCTAGAACGAAGAGTGCCGAGGTCGGAAGCCCCCAAGAGGTCAGAGACGACTCGGTGGACATGAAGCGTTATGGGATGGTGAGCGGGCAGGATCTTGCCATCGAAATCCGAGAGTAACGACGTATAGGAGGCGTTCTCGAGCTTGGCTTCAAACCTGGGACTTATGTCCATAAATCTCCATCTGCCAGTTTCCGGCACTTGCTCGAGGCTACGAAAGGCGGCATGGGTGAACAGTCCAGGCGAAATGGCACCTAGCGACGTACTGTGCGACGTAGTACACGACACCTGCAGCGGTCACAAAGATGACTATCTTTGCAACTTTGTCCCGATCCGGGCGACGAATGTAATAGGTATGCCCATCAGAGAATCGTGTATATTGGACTTGCAGACGAGACGATGTGGAGAATTGTCGTTGATCCCACGGTGGCCTCGTCAAGGGTATGTGAAATGGTGCTGACGCCCGCAACGAATGCATGGGAGTGCCGGAAAGCACACGAAACGTGGGACGATAAGGGTGCGGCTTTGCTAATGCGAGAATTGTTCTACGAGCCGGAACTCGGGCAAACATGATGGCGCAAGTATGTAATAAAGGGGTGGACCTGGCGGTTGTTTGGATCGCAAGCCGATGCCAAACAAATCGGAGGATATTCGGCCCGGCGGAATGACTTGGATAGAACCCAAAGTTGAACTTGTGTTTTTACTGGCTTGTACATACTAGAACGTCGACCGAATTCCGCATCCTACATCGTACTGCCCGTTCGCAGAATATGACGGGATTCTCAGCGGTTCTGATGGGTCACGCGGGCCTCCGAATTCCCAGGTTCAAATCAGCCTCATGTGGGCGCATTACAGCCGAACTATCCGGTATCAAGTTGAAAGTTCAACTTACGTTCCCATCACCCAGACAACATCCACCTGTACCACTACCATCTGCTCCGTCCGCAGGAAAGGAAAGAAATGTCGTACCAGAACGACTTTTTCGCCCCTCTACCCCGCAAGCATTGTTGTTTGTTGGACTCTTCATCTTCCCGACGCGCTGGTCCGTCGACACGGACAAGACATTTCAGGATTTGTAGTTCAGCTTCACCGCCACCGCACATTCACTCCTCGCAGACCAACCTCGACAGGGATCTGCATGTAGATCAACGTGCCGCATCATATGCGACTCTTCTCTCCCGTACGTCTCTCCATCATCTCTATGAGCCTCTTGCCTGATGTGTTTGTTTAGAATCTGACCATTCTACTCGACTGTCAGAGTTGCGTCATCCTGGTTCTCTTTACGCGGTACCTCAGCCAGGTCATATGACTGCTCAGCGAACACAAACACTTCGCGCTCGTATCGCTTCCGTAATCCTGTCGATACCCGCAACATGTGAAGATGTCACTGATACTGACGAAAACGAGCCTCGCGAAGCTGTCGAAGCACCACCGGCAGCTCAAGTCCCAAAGTTAAGACGTGTTCAAGGTGTCAGAGACCTTCGGCGTGCTTTCCGTGACAGTGAACACGGGCCAACACACTTTACCTTAATCTCGTCGCTAGGGCTTTCAAAGGTTCGTACGCTGTCAGTTATTTCAATGCGTATTTGACCGGTCATTTAGGCTTCAGATGAGTTCGGCATCCTTCCCACCTCAACCCTACAGTCGTCCAGTTTGTCTCCTCGGTCCTCACTCCGTACTCTAGTGGACCCGGGTCATACCCTGCACAAGAGCCCTTCTGACCTGAAAACGCTACGTGGCTCGACACTCAGCTCCGTGTCTATTGCATCTCGACTTACGACAAAAGTCCAATCCACTTTCTCACCACCCCGGTCGTCCTTCACTTGTTTGTCCACCGATGGATCGCACCCAATATTCCCCAGAAGATACCCTATTCATAACTCATCGATACCCCAGTCACATCGTCGCATGTCACTACAGCAGGATCTTCGCCCACCTCGGTCCCCGGGGGAATCCACCTGGTCGTGTGCCAAAATATCACAGTCTACAGTTAAACTCGCCGCTCGACGTGGCCATACCCCAAGGCGGGTTTTCAGTAACCCGATAGCTGTGCTATCGTCTTGAAAATAGATCTGTCTTCCAGGCTTACGATTGTTTATGAACGTCACCATCTGCCATGAACTGGCGATGTCACGCTCTTTGATGTGTACATGGTCATACTCTATGTCCTCGGTATTCGTCAGAGGTTTCACCCATTTTGTGCCATTGGCGTGGCAGCGGGCTGTCATGATCGATACGGCGGAAATACGCTTGCTTGGATCGGAATTTTGCTATACGCGGGCATGTTGGATCATATTCATTTCGTTCGAAACCTATTCTTTTGACACCAGAATACACGTGTCGAGCGGAAGATTGGCACGATGGGTTGCCGTCCGCGGGATGCGTGATTCGCTGTCAACCGCACTGAACCTGGACCGGACTCCGTGGTGCAATCTCCAGTCGCGAGATGGGACCCCATTCCTCTGCGAACGGAAACGTGTGGCGCAGCGTGGCCGCCACGGGGGTACCCCTGGAAACCCCACCCCCTTACCACACGTCCACATGGCAAGCACCAGCAGGACAGGGACACACGTACGCCAGTTTGTGCATTCGAGATCTCGTCACGGCTCACGGCATCTTTGCCTTTGTTGTTCAGGACGACGCATGGGCATCCAAGGAACGAGGGGAAGAAGTGCGATACGTGCGCGAAAAGGCAAGTCTTGTCACCCGCGTGGTCTCCCCCGGGCCTGTGATACCTTGGCAGACTGACCTGGACCATTGGCATCTAGGCGCAGGCGCAACTTGCGGCCATCCGTACGCAGAATGAGGGTGCGACTGACGCCGCGCCGACCTCCGAGCGTGATTTCGAAGGCGGCTTCGGTGGGCAGGAGGATCTTGAAGATCGCTACGCCACCACAAGCGGAGAACACTGATCGATGGCGATCGATGTGGTTGCTCTTCGTACGACAGCTCGTGTGCCATGGCTTTCGGGTGGTAGCTCCTCAATAACGCCTTGCGTCTTTAAGTAATAAAATACACCGGGATATTTGTTCCGACTATCAGGTATATAAATCAACCGAATATTAGCCCAAGACTCTATAAACATCCTGGAGAAAAAGGGTTCAGGCGCGAAAAAGTCCCGAAACAATGGGACGAGTGTCCGAGATCAACCAATCAGTAAGATCCGGTGAAAACGTCTGGAAGCAAAAATCTAGAGAGAATAACAAGAATTATGCTGCTCGAGGGACAGGGGTGGCGACAGTGCGAGCGGAATTGCCACCCTTGCACAAGGGAGAAGGAGGTGTTGCACTAGGACCAATCCAAGGATTAAGGTAGTTGCATGTCCCAATGGGGACCATCTCTCCAGCATTATCCAAAGGATTCTGCCATCCCTTCCCCACGTTCGCGGTAGCGACAGACTTGCTAGAGCCGACAGTGAAGGTAGGCGGTGGCAACGTGGCGACCGTCCCGGTAGGCGTGTAGGATGGGAGTAGCGTCACTGCTCCAGCATTGCTAATAGTGGCAGGTGGCCAAGCGTATTGCTGAGTGATGGAAGCCGGGATTTGACCAGCACCTGTTCCACCTGTTTGCCAAGGCTGTAGGGGTGGACTCCATAAACCTTTGTCCGCACAGATCCCAGAAGCTGTGCGGGGATCGAGGGGTATCCACCCATTCTGTAATCCGAGTATATATGACCACTGCGGCGATTCGACGACACCTGTAACTGAAGAAGCACCAATCTTCCAAGTCCAGAAGAACCAGTTCTGTCATGCGTGGTACGTGACGAGGTGGGTGGGGCACGAGATGAAAACACGCACCTGGAGAGCGTCCATACTTGCCATTGCGAAATTCATGATGTCCGTCTTCATCGTAGTGTTCCAATTTTGCCAGTCAGTCCAAGAAGTGCAACTACCAACGACGGGCCAATCGCCGGTATAAGTTCCTTCGTAACGTGTGCCAAGACCTACGCCATTGACCCACAGCCCGCAATCCGTGACAGCATTGCTGAATTCACCCGCAGCGGTGAGACCAAAAGCACCCATCGATGCGTTGAAATTCGCGGACCAAGTGCTGCAAGGTGTCAGAGCGTATGTCGACATGGGGGCATCTGACTGAGTATTGAAACAAATGTAAGGATGATCATCGAGAGCGGTGCGGTCCGCATTCGGCAGGAAGCCAGCCCATTGCTCGAGCGGAAAGAAACCATCGTGGAATGACACAAAAGGTCCGTTCCCTTGTCCTACGCCAGACGCCGTTCGCACGTTCTGGTATGCTTGGAGATAGCTACAAAAATCAGTCATACAAACTCGTTGTATTTGACAGAAAACGACACTCACTATCTGGACAGTGCGTCCTGGCCAACCATGGTTCCTTGAGGTTCGTTGGTGATTCCAAACATAACCACGACGTCACGATATTCTGGCTGGGAGATGAATTCGGCAATTATCCGAATATAATCCAAGGATCGCTGTGCGTTTGCAAAGCCCATCGGCCCATTAAGCACGTTGACCGAGCCGAGCTTTCCAGAGTGGTTCCAGCCATTCTGACTGCCGGGGAGGGCATGGAAGTCGAGATTGATGCGAATACCATACTTACGAGCCCAGTGGATTGCCTTGAGAAAGTACCTTTGATTCATCAGCCCAGTAAACATGTGTTTCTTGGCGAAACTTACTTCCAAGCAGTCTTGGGGAGGAAAGGCTCGCCAATACGAGTCTCAATGGCCCAATACGGAAGAGGGATCCTCACAAAGTTGAGTCCAGCGCCGGCGACTTGCGCAAAGTCCTGTTCTGTCTATCATGAGGGTGAAAAAAAAGGCCAAACGAGCATTGTGAAAGACAATCACTCACGATGAACGACTGGTAGTGAGCCTCTAACTGATTGAGACCACCGCTGGCAGTGTCGGCCGCCATGGCTTGACTCAAAGTCCACTCGTCGACGGCCTGAGGTGTCGTATTTTGATACTTTTCATAAAGAGCAGGTATACTATGCCAATGATGTTAACTGTGCAAGAGACTGATATGAGAGGGACGCTTGCATAAACTGCCAACAGGGTTCAAGCCATGAGTACACCACTGAGGTCGAAAACTTACTGGTTCTGTAACAAGCCAACCGCCAAGGTTGACACTGCAGTGGCGGACACGGGTCAAGTGGGGAAAATAAGAAAATGTGGAAGATGACCGACCCATATATCCTATCGACACCAAAGTTGAACGTTCGGTTGAGAGGAGGTGTCCAAGAATTGGCTTGGGCATTGTTGTTAAACGGGTCATTCGGGTCCCAGTACCACATGCCGCCAAAGGGGTTGACGTACGTGAAAGTAGTGCCATTTTCGGTAGTGATGGTGGTACCATTTCCCCCTGTGACGACAGTGTGGGTGCCACCATTGCCGGACCCAGAAGTCGTATTGCCGGGGCTTGCTGCGGCGTTGTTTACCTTTGGCTTGACGACCGCAAAGTATACCGGCAGGGCCACTGCGAGGACGACGATAATCGAGGCGGCGATGGACGCAAAGATAATGATACCACGCTTTGAGGAACGTGGTGAGGAATAGGCGGACCGCTTTTTCTCGAGATAGCGAAGGGGTTCGGAATACGTGTCCGCATTAGCGGAATTGTCCTGAAGGGCATGTACGGAAGAATTGGGTGCGGAGTGTGCGGTGTGGAACGTATTATGCGAGACGAGGGAATCGCGGTACTCGCTGCTGCCATCGAAATAGCGGGCTCCAGGGGGAAGGAGAGGGGGAGCTGGACTGTGTGACATGCCTTCTGGAAAGGTAGCGAGTTCGACGGGAAGTGCTTCAAAGCTGGAAGGGGAGAGTGAAGGGGGATCGTAACAGACGGAATCAGGCGGGTCGTGTTCCAAGGGAAGGGGGTTGTAAGGAATGCGGGGAGAGTGTGCGGCATGATGGCTGTGGGACATGACGGAAGGCTGGCGTGAATGTCAGCAGCGATCAAACAAGTAAGTTACTCTAACCTCGTTGCAAACCCTGTGGCTGACGGAGAAGAGAAAACTCCCATTCAGACCGAGCCGGTGACATGTGAGCGAGACGTTGTCTACCCGGAAATTACATAAATCGATCTATAGTAATACCGTACTACATCCTACACGTGACCGTGCTGGCGACGCGACGCGCTTTCTCTTCTGACCATGACCCGCACGTACGCCCGCACGACAAAGCGGGGCAACGAAAATGTACCATCAAGGAAGCGCACCACCCTCTCGAAGCACAAGCAGGCAACAAAGAGCAATCAGCAGACCCTCACCCAGCTCCATTTCGCACTCGACTCCTCCGTCCTGAAGACGTGCGCGCTGTGCGGTCTCTCCTACACAACGGGTGCCCCGGACGACGAAACCCTCCACCGTTCTCACTGTGGCCGAGTCCAGAGGGGCATGGAGTGGGGCAAAGAAGAAGAGCGCGAGGCGTTCAAGGCCAGCGTGGACGAAGTCGCCTCCAGCGTCAGGCTCAAAGACGGCACGAAGGGGCGTATCATCTACTTCCCCGCCATTGTCGGCGGGAAGATCGGAACAAAGGTTCGCTCACGAGGCCATTCACCCTTTCCATCCTGACGACCATCCAGCTCACCCATCTGTTGGAAACTATCAATCTGGCACTCGCGTCGCCGTCGCTGACAGAGTCAATCCTCAAATACTCTAAAGTATACCTCTTCCTACTCCCCCCAGCATCAAACACCCACCGAGAGAAGATCGTTGGTTGTGTCATTGCTCAGCGTATCTCAACTGCCATGGCGGTCGCCACATCGCAAGCCACCGTCTCAGTTGACGCACAAGACCCTCGCCGCGACTCCGATACCCGTCTCGTAACCGTTGACGCGACTTCTGGACTATTTTGTCACCCCGCCCCGCTGCCCACTCCACTCGGAATACCCCGACTATTCGTCTCCTCGGCCCATCGTCGCCAAGGAATCGCGACCCACCTGCTATCCGCCGCCGCCGCCACCTTTATACATGGCTGTCCACTTGACCCCACCAAAGGCCAGGTCGCCTTCACGCAACCAACCCAGGGTGGCTGTGCCATCATGGAAAAGTGGGGCAAAGGTTTCGTCCGCATTTACGAAGAATAGAAACTGCTTTATTTTTGATGAATCCATGGATGATTTAGCTGTATACGTACATGTGGATGTGGTATTCTCTTATGCTTAATTGGTAACTTTTGTTGCTCTACACTCTGTGAACAACCCAACATGTATCATAGATACCCACAGATTTTGCTGTGTACCGTGCCCTTCTGATGAATTCAGTCAAAAACGACATAGACTAGAGCCCAGGTTCCAGGGGGATGAATAATATATACTTGATTCGTGAAGGCTCGACAACATGAATGAGAGACTGCTGAGTGAATCGTTCATGGTACAACCAAAACGTGCAATCATTGCTCACGTGAGCGTGAAGAACCAAGAACCAGCACCGAACCTAAACAAGAACGACCTTCTGGATCACACCAACTCACTGCCCCGATTGCACCATCCTTCTTAACTAGCTTCTGCAATCATGTCCCGACCCCAGGACTGGCGGGAAGCTTGCTCGGAGGTGGAACGAACGTCTGTTTTCGTTAAATCGTCAGTCAGGATCACGACCCGAGCCAAACGTATACTTGCCCTCGCTTTGATACCACCCGCGCTGGGCAACCGGGTTGCCCCGTCGCTAAGCCACGCATCCACCTCAGCGGCCGCTCCACGACCCTCGCTAAAAACACCCAATCTTGAGTGTTTGGGTTGCACGCTACACAAAACCGCTTACTTGATACCCCAAACAATGAGCGACTGTCCACGGTGACAGTCACCAGCGG
>JBBPJV010000651.1:0-17741 GCA_038088915.1 Sutorius aff. eximius
GACTTGATCAGTCTGCATCGGCATCAGAACGAAAGCCGCCGGCCCGGCGACAGGGGAGATGAGAATTGTCCGAGTGGCAGGGTGGCCGGGTGGTGCGTCGGGGTGGTGATCTGCGCAGAGACAAATCCAACAAATGAGGAAATGCAACGGTGCTACCGCCAACACCTGTGGGTGCGCCCCGACGCTCCCAGCGCGCTCATCGTCACAGGCAGCGACCACGGTGTTCAGGACTGCCCAGCACGGTGCCCGCCACGACCGAGTTCCATCTTTTTAATTTCCCTGTCGCTTTCGTTTTGCCTTCCTTCGGTAACGTCAACCTTACTCGTAACTAGATTTAGACGGCCCTTTCCATCCCTCCTTTTAATATCTGTCCCTCCTTCCCCTTCTCCTTCCTCCCCTCCTTCACGCGCTTTCCTTTTCTCCCTCCCTCCACGAACGACCGCGAGGGTCCTTTCCTCTCCCATGGACTCTTTTGCTCGTTCCCGAGATGTCCCTCCACAACTCCCGCCCATCACCTTCGCCTCTTCGAGTCAACCCGTCCCTGATGCCTCCCGCTACCCCCCTGATCCCCAACCTGAGCTCGACAGATCGGATCCGAATATCGCATTCATGAAGGGCCCAAAGCGCAAACGTCTCGCGAAGGTACATCCACCCCCACCTGTTTCCGAGCAGCCTATTCATTTCCCGACAGGCATGCGATGCGTGTCACAAAAGCAAACGGCGCTGTGACGGAACGGGTACGTTACGTGCAACTCCTTCCTACTTCGATCATCCTCAATGTATCTTTCGCCGTATCAAGCACCCTGCAGTAACTGGTAAGTCCCACTCGTCTGCTGACCTATGCCATCCCGTTTCCGACAGTCTTCCCAGTTATTTTGCTTCCAAGAAGTGCACCTACACAGATGCCTCGGGAAAACCTGTCCCCGCTCCCAGACCGCTCAATACGGACAGGTCCGAGAGTTCTTCAGACGCCCGTGGTGGGCCCTATCCATTGCATCCGGACGCCATGGCTGCCGGCTCGCCATCCTTCAATGTCGTCTCCGGCCAACCGAGTGAAGTCGCCGTCTCTTCGCCGTCGTCAGATGATGATCGGGGGAGCAACCCTCGTCACAAGCGTCCAAAGCCCAATCCTGGAAATTTGACTACGCCATCGGGGACTCCCCCACGATCTATGGCGCCACCACTAGCTCAACATGACCGACCTGTTGAACGCGACCAGGCCCTTACCCGAGAGCTTGTTCACCGTGTGTCTCCCGCATATAGCTTCGGTATTCGCCCACAGACGCTGACTGCGGTCTCTAGTATTCTTTGCGTATCGACAACCCCAGCGAATGATTATTCACCAACCTTCCTTCTTGGCGGCCCTAAGTCATGGCACCGTTCCTCAGCATCTCCTTCTCGCAGTTTGTGCAGTCGCTGCCCCCCTGTCGAAACAACCTCGCTTGAGGACATCACCTTGTCGATATGCTGGGGAAACATTTGCTCAAGAGGCTGCGTCTCTGATGTTCGACAAGAACCATCAGTTAGTCTGCGATCACAGCCTGGCTACCGCACAGGCCCTTCTGTTGCTTCAGTTGCATGACAGGATGGGAAAGTCCCTGTGGTTTGGACAGTACTATGGTGAGCGTTCTCCCCCATCCATCTTTGGATACGTTGATTAATTCCATGAAGAACTTGCACTAGATATTGTGACCAAGATCGGAATTTTCGATTCCGATAGTACTGTTCTCACACCATACCCATCCCCCGAGTTAATTGATGCTTGTATCGAACGGGAGTGTGCGCGTCGCGTGTTCTGGCTCATTTATATCTCCGATTGCTTTGGATGGATGTTATATCGACGGGTTCGTTTGGCAACAGAGTCCCAGATGAACCTCCGTCTCCCTATAGACGAAACAAGCTTCGAGATATCTCCGTTGACCGCAGTACCGGGTATGCCTTTTTGTTACGCTCAAATTTAATGCTCATTTTTTCAGAATTTATCACGAAGCCATGTCCACCATACAGCATGTGTTCGGAAACCGGTCAACTCATACGGCTGCTACCAGTACATGGGGATGTAGAGAAGTCGTTGGACGATTTGAACGGTGAGTAACTTTCCCGTATCATCCTTTACTACTAAATATTCCATCTAGAATGCGAAGCCGGGTGCTATCCTGTCGATCGATTGCAAGGGCTAGAGACGAAGATTGGTGTAGGTCGTCGCACCTGGCGTAGCTTTGTCCGCTGATGATTTTATCTTGCCTTAGGCCTGGGTGGACGCCCTTCCTGAATATATGCGCTTTACCGATGATAACTTGTGGTTGCATATTACCCAGTATGATACCGCGTCGAACACGGGAGCGTGGTGTTTTTTGATCATGCACGTTGTCCATTGTTCGTGCATACTTGCACTCGATTTGGTGTGTATATTTGGATGATGCCCGTTGAGGGTCCGAGACCACTAAGGGGTGTTCGCCAGGCAAGACAGCGGTGTCGGTTGGAGGTACATCAAGACCCTATGTGGGCACGGGAGAGGATAATCAAGATTATTCATGCTCTTGGCAGGAAAGCAAAATTGAGCATTATCAGTGAGTTCTACTTTGGCGTTGTTGCGTTGGCTGTTACTCACTAAAATCATCAGTGGGAGTTGCGATCTGGGTATTTCTTTTATTGCATCAGATCACTTCTCGAGGCTTACCGGTAACATAGCCTCTCTTCAAGTATGCCGTTGAGCCACCGAGCCAGATGTTGGTGAACTGGTCTAGTGAGTTTGAGGAAATTTGGGGTGTACGCATCCAGGATTTGAGCCGGCGTCAGCTGGGTCACGGACAGCCATTGCGAGCACAGTTGGCCCCACCACCAATGCCGCTATTGCCCACGGCAGTACACACCTCCATATCCCCTCACGCTACTTTATCATCTCATCCTTCAGTATCACCTCACACATCCATATCCCCCGTATCACGGGCGGGATCTGATGTAAGCCTTTCGCTGACAGGACAACCGCCAAATTACATTTCCCAGGGACGAATACCGCATGATACGCCGTTCCATTCTCTGTCGCCCCCATCTCATCCTGAGATAAGGGCCCAGCCTGGGCATGATGCTCGCGAGAAAGAGGTCAGGAACACGGTGAATGATGCTGACATCGATCCCGCGCTTCAGGCTGCTGCGAATACACGACTACAGGCAACGTCGCAACTCTCTGTTCTCGCACCACCAGCACCGTCATTACCGTCCTTGAAGGCTAGCGGACTTTTGGAATGGCCGCATCCTGGCACCACGGATGCAGCTGTGGTACCATCTGGTATGCAGCCTGGTATTAACTGGCAACCAGCGACACAGTATTTCGCGCCATCTCGCCAACCTCAGCGAGATTCTGTGCGCCCATACAATGTTCAGCCGACACCCGATGGCGTTCGCGTTCCTGTCTCGTCAGCACCGTCTGGTATGCCCGTGGGGTTACAGTGGTTGGCCCACGAGTCGTCGGCGCCGAGACCAAGCTAGGGCCCACATTGGATCTACGGATGTCTGTTGGCAATGGGACCCATCGACCTGCATGGTTCCCGGTCTCAGAGGCACCGTTCATTGGTATTTATTCGTCCAGATATGAGCCCACTGGATCATGTCGTGGCAAGCAAGGGTATTATATGCATTGCTGTAAAGTCAAGTCGGAGGCTTGTAATATAGACACAATGGTTCATAAGCGGATAATTGCATTACTGTGCTTCGGAACCTCCAAGCTTCTTGAGATTGCGGTGGAGTTCCGGTTTGACGAGTACGACGCGATCTAGGAGTTTTATGATAACCGCGTCCTTGTTGGCCTCATATGCATCTGACGTCACCTGAAGCTTGACGTCTGTCTCCCTATCCACGGCTGCTTGCGCGTTGGTCGTGTTGCCGGCATGCTGCAAGGATACATAATCGACGCATGATTGGAGGTGTTGAAGACGTACCGACGCCTCGAACGCCTTGAACTCCAGTTCTTTCGCTTGTCTGTACTCGTCGATCTCCCTGGAAGCTTCGGAGCGGGCATCCTTGAGTCTCTGAACGCGATCTATGTGAGATGAGTAAGCGGTGGGGGGAACGTGAGATATGGTGAGCGTAGTACATTGGCGAGCCTGCTGTACGATCTTTGCGGCCTCCTTCTCGGCCTCAAGGAGGGTCTGTATTCCTTGTGAGTGCTGGGCAGCCTGGTGGAAGGTAAGCGGGTGGGGGTCGTGGATGGAGGAGAAGGTACCATGTTGGAGACAAGGATAGTTTGAACTCCGACGAGGGGTAGAGGAAGTAAATGCGGGCGAGGAGAAGACGTTGACCAGACGGGATGGCAGGGAATCCGATTGACCCATTGCAAGCACTCTCCGCAGCGTTGGCAGTCCCAGCCGACTCGAAAGAACAGGCTGATTTGCTCGCCACTTTGCGTGAGTCTCTCGAGGCCCATCCAGCACCGATCCCAATCCTCTGCACGACCCTCCTCAAAACCGTCTCGGGCGCGGGTGACTCCCTTCTCAAACGTTGGGTCCTCGACCTCCTCCATTTCGCACTCGCACGCTCCACTCTGTCACAGGATGTCCGCACTCAACGTCAGTGTTGCGGAACTTGTCTCTCGCCCAGTCTCACCTCCCCTGCAGTCGCGTCACAGTCCGTCGAAACGTTGGCAAATCTCCTGCATGACCCAAGCGTGCGCACCGTCAAGGTCGCCACCCAATGTCTGACCTCCGTCTACCCGCTTCTATTCCGCTCTCTGTAAGCTAGCCAGTCCTGCACCTCGTTCCACACACCTCAGTCTCGCACAGATGCACCAACCGCACACACCGCCAGCAGTGGGACATCCTTTGCCAATCCAAATCCCGCATCCTCGACTTCGTTGCATCCCCCACCGTGAACAACGGCGTCAAACTTTCCGCCGTCAAGTTCTCGCAACGGGTCATCCTCCTCCAGACGCGAGGCGTCTCTGACCCGAGGGTAGCTATCCCTTCGAATGTCACCCCTTCGTAACGCTAACCACTTCCTGATCTCTGGCAGCTCCAAAACAAGAATGACCCAAGCATTGCAAACGTTCCCGCTGATCATCCCTTTATCTTTGCCACGGCCCTGGAAGCAGAAGGCATGAAACTTTTGGAAAACGTCATTACCGTGCTGTACACTAGCCAGTATGTATAGTCTCGACTTCCTCTTGGAAATCATGCCTCTGACACCGTTGACAGGAACATCGACATCTTGACAGCCATCTTGAATAGTTGGAGTAATTTGGTCAGACAACGGCCTACGTTAGTACAGTTGGTTGTGTCATCTCTGGCGTCATGGACGCCTGCCGCGCTCGCTGGGTTGTCAGCTTCCGCCGTGAAGAGTGTGGAGAAGAGCATCCGAATATTGTTGGTGCATATTTCTAGGTTAGTACTGCAGTGACTTCATTGTTTCGTTTGCTGATCCATGATGTTCCCCTAGAGGGTCCCATGGCTCCGCATTTGGTGCCCAGATTAATGAGGCACTCTCTCAACAAGCCGTGCGGATGGAGAGGGCGTCCGCAGAAGAGAAGGCGCGCATGGCCGCGGTCGCAGCCACTGCAGCCGAGGCTGTCAAAAAACGGCCCCTTCCTACGGGCCCAGCCGCCGACCAACCCACAGATGCCAAGCGTCTCAAAGTCGAGGTCGACAATGCCGTGGCCAACTCCGCTGCGTTCCTTGCTTCGTTTGATTTCACGACATTACCCATCGCGCTCGTTACGGATCTCATTGTCGCCAACCTGCAAGCTTTCACGGAGCCTTCCTTATTTGGATTAGTCCAGGCATATAGACAGAGTAGAGAGGGTGGGCCCGACGCAGCCCCACATCCACCGGATGGTGTCGTAGACGAGGCCCTATCGGCTTCAGAGGCACCCCCCGTCAAGGATGAGCCAGTTGACCCCCTTAAGATGGACATTGACGAAGAGGAGATGGAATACGAACCGGATCGGCTGAACGAAGCGGTGCGTGGGTTTCTTTGATACCTAATTGAGTTTTCATTTTCATTTTCAACAGCTTTCTGGAGGTGCCAAGGCCGTGGAGGAAGAGGAAGCGGCCACAGAACATCCCGAAGTTGCGCTTAGCCTCGATTTGTCCGACTTCAAGTTGCCATCCCCGACCGAGCTCACAGAAATCGACCGAGTTGCTCTCATGCGGGGAGTTGTTAACCGCATATGTGATGGTGGGGAGGAAATGCAAGAGGCGTCCCACGGGTTACCTGGGGTCGCTGTCTCTGACGACATGTGGATGTTACTTATCGTTCGTATGATCACCCGCGTGGCTGAATATGTTGCGGACATGCCACAAAACGGCGATGGGTCGAACGAGGAAGGACAGCTCGCTGGCTTCTCTTCGCGGCAAGACAAGCTACGGCAGGTACTCTGCAATTACATTATGATAGACTTTCCGTCGAGGTACAGGCTTCCATCACTTAGTCGATGGCCTGTTTCTAACAAAGGTCTTTTAGAACGCGCCTGGCTACAGTATGGATGAATGAGGAGTGGTATAACGATCGAATAAGGGCTGCAAACGATCCCAACTGGGTAAGACTTTGTGACCTTACCCGTAGCTTGCGTTCACCTCAAATGATCAGCGACCCAACTACGACTCCTGGCTGAACCAGATAGTTTCTTCTTATCAGACCATTCTTGAAAGCAAAGCAGAAGGGAAACCGGACAGCAAAGACAAGGCGTTTGCAAAGTTCCTGCTAGACCTGCCCTCGATACCGACGGATGTATTGGATCTCTTACGTGACCTCTCCGTCGACCCTGACAAGTATGTCTCGGTGTCATTCCGGCGTGCTAGGTGACCCTAATGTTCCATGGTGATAGGATGCACGTGGGTTTTACGAGCCTTCGTGAATTCGTACTTGAGCGCCCTTCATTACGAGCAGAAGCACTGCGCGTCTTGTTGGATCTGACGACCCACCCAGGTATGGAAATCGTGCCGATACTTACATCTCTGACGTACGTATTGATCGGACTGAACAGAATCCGTCACACGCCGCGCTGCGATCAACACCGTAAGGCGGTGGGTGTCGAGTGTTGAGCCCATGGATAGCATGATACGCGACTTCGCGCTCCAAATACTCCGTCGTCTGCAAAAGCGTTCGCCAAAGGATGTGAAACCCATGGCCGCGAACGGAAGCGAGGAAGACGAAAATATGGAGGATGGCCAGCTGCCATCTGAAGAATTTATACAAACGCCGTACCTGTCCGAAGAGATTGATCTGCCCGTCGAGAAATCCCTTGTACTCCAGCATGTTGAGTTGCTCTTTGCTTTGTCCGTAAAGGTTCCGGAATTCCTGGACGAGTATGTTTTTGATTCCATATTTTCTGGCATATCCTAACACCAGTTGCCTTTCCAGAATATTTTCCGCATACGCTCAAATGGATGTTTCGGTTCAGGAAGCGGTCCAAGATTTGATCACCGCCCTCATTAAATCACTGGGATCGAGCAACGGGAAATTACTTACTCTCATGCGAACCTGCCCGTCAGGTTCTGAATCGCTTGCACTCAGAGTGCTGACTATCTTCACGGAACACGGTAGACCTAGTGTGCAACTTGTGGCCTTGGTCAAGGGTCTTATTAGCGAGCGCGATCTTGATGCACGGTTTCTCATCCCGATCATCGCGGAGATGGACAAGGTGATGTTCACCCCTACGCGAGTTCTTAGCCACATCTCAAACTCGGAATGCTATAGGCGGATATCATGCGCTATCTACCCCGGATCGTTTCGTTACTCAACAGTCAACAGGAGCCAAAGAATCTGGTCCGTTCTGTATTTAGCTCTGTTGTTACAACTCCGCCGCAGACATTTGGGAGCGTCACGTCAAATCTACCTCGTGTTCGCCAGAGCGAGTTGCTGACGCCAGCAGAATTGATGGTCTTACTTCACGAGTCCGAGAAGGAAATTGGACTTAAGAGCGCCATCGAAGGTGTGTGTTCTACCTTCATCTCCGCTTTCATATTCGTACGATCGTATACTCTCTCAGCCATTGGCATCTGTTTTTCGATGACGGATGTATTCCGTTCCGAAATACTGGCCGTGGTGATGCAGCAAATAGTCGACGAACCGGTTTTGCCCGTGTTATTTCTTCGAACGGTGCGTCGTTTCCAAAGTGACCAATGCAAATGGCCAATGGCAAAATCTGCTAGGTGATCCAAGCTGTGACGACCTACAAGTCACTGGTGGCTTTTGTTTCGACCACCTTGCTCTCTCGTCTGATCACGAAGAAGATATGGCAAAATCCACACTTGTGGGAAGGGTTCATCCGATGCGCCAAGGTGATCGCTCCTGCAAGTTTTGGAGCACTCCTCCAACTACCGAAGGAACAGCTTCGGGAGCTAGTGGATAAACAGCCTAGCCTGAAGTCTGGTCTGCGGGAATACGTGACTAAGAAGGCGGGAAACAAGGCTCGGGTAGCGGGATTCTTGGACCTGTTTGGGGACGATGAGCACACACCGTCTCCGGCACCATCGACACCGATCGATCCAGTTTTGACAGCAGCATAAGCATACTGATTCTGTGTTTATGTATTTTATTCCCGTGGCTTGTCGATTTTGTAGCACTACGAGTAGTTTATATCCGCGACCCATAAATGAGTTGGTTGATTTGTCTCCGTCGCTAGTTCGATCGAGGACTCTTCCACAACACTCTTCTCCAGACGCGTTCCAGACCTCACCGTGCATTGTGTACCCTTAGGGTGCCCTTATGATCATAATTCGTGGGGGCGTGTCAGCGGCAATTCATAAACGAGGTGGCACTCTGCCGTACTTCCTCTGTTCCGAAACATGGCGAACCCGTCCACCACCAGCAGTGATGACCAGTCCTCGTCGCCCATCGCCTCAGCCGCCTCAGAGAGCATGGATCGAGGTCGATCCAGGGTCCGGCGACGCTCGAATCAGCTCAGTGAGCATCACAATATGAGAAAAAGGTACCCCCACTCCACACATGTATCTTCCGGGTTGATTGCGGTGTGTCGCAGAGGATACCACACGGTTATGTCCTCCTTTGGGAAGGCATTCCACGTCGAGAAGCGGTGGAAACTGGTGAGGGAGATGGGCTCGGGGGCGTACGGCGTGGTCGTGTGAGTCGTGCCGCTCAAGGATGTTGCCCACTCACATTGTCGGCACCAGGTCGGCAGCGGACGAGATATCGGGCGAGACTGTGGCCATCAAGTTGGTCACTCGGGTGTTTGAGAAAGTCCAGCTTGCAAAGCGTGCCTTGAGAGAGATCACGCTTCTGAGGCACTTTTCGAACCACGAGAACATCACCGGGTTGATCGACGTAGATGCCATATCTCCAGATTTTCAAGAGATGTGCGTCATCTCCGCGTTTTCCCATCTTGTCGTTTTCTACTTAACCCTTGGCACAGATATATTTTCATGGAGGTGAGGTCTACCGCCACTGCAAACGTAGTTATATTGATTCATAATCTCTATAGCCCATGGAAGGTCTGTCGTGTCTGTCAATCGATCCAGGGGGTCCTGTCACTAAGCGCTCGCAGCCGATCTACACCAAATCATCAAGTCCGGACAGACCCTTACTAACGAACACGTCCAATACTTTCTTTACCAGATCCTTCGGGGTAAGTCATTGGGATCGAGTGTATTTGGGCCTTTCATGTCAATGCTATTCCGTCCAGGGATGAAATACATTCATTCAGCCTCAGTGATACATCGAGACCTGAAACCCGGGAATTTATTGGTTAATTCGGATTGCGAATTAAAGATTTGTGACTTTGGTTTGAGCCGAGGGTTCGATGCCGTACCTGACGAACTTACCGTCGGGAACCTTACCGAATATGTTGCTACGCGATGGTATAGAGCACCCGAAATTATGCTTGCCTTCAGGTCAGTAGTATGTCGTTGTCCTTTTCGGCTTGCATCTGATACGCGTCAACTAGGGGATATACCACAGCTAGTGAGCGGACAAGCTAACGCCCGTTGGAGGACAATGCAATGCTAAGACAATGAAACAACAGTTGACGTTTGGTCGATAGGATGCATTTTCGCTGAATTGCTGCTCGGGAGACCGTTGTTCAAAGGGAAAGAGTGAGTATGTTTGTTCCCACTAGCGTAATGTCCTGATGATTATACCATCAGCTATGGTCAGTTCCTACGTAGATTACCGTCGGCTTTTCGGTCTGAAGATCTGATCGTCTCTAGTGGATCAGCTTAACAAGATTCTCGATGTCTTGGGCAGTCCAGACGAGAGCGTCATTCATCGAATAGGTAGTGAAAAAGTACCTGATCAATAGAAGAACGAGTGACAGACTCTGACGGATAAAAGGCGCAGGCGTACATTCGGTCCTTGCCTGTGAAGCAGGCCGTTCCTCTCAGACAACTGCTGCCAACTGCAGATGCCCAAGGCAAGTGTTGAAAAGCCATTTTCTTCTCAATTTGATCATCCTATCCAAAGCCCTTGACCTGCTAGAGAAGATGATCGCATTTGACCCCTCGTCTCGTCTCGCCGTTCCCGACGCCCTCTCACATCCCTGGCTAGCAGCATATCACGAAGAATCTGACGAACCAGATTGCCCCACAAAGTTCGAGAGGTGGAGAGATATCGAGACTCTCAAGACGCTCGATGAATTTAGAGATGCCTTATGGAAGGAAATCGAGGATTACAGAATGGAGGTACGAGGCATAAAAACGGAAACTAGCCCTCTTCCCAGGATGGTCGAGAAAGATCAAGTCGAACCCCCGCCGAACGTAACACCAAGGAAATCGCCTGCAGCGGAAAGAGACAGCAAGCTGCTAGACGCACGGGTGGGTAGTCCCAAGCAAGAACGAGATGGTGCAGATACACTCGCGCCTCCGACCGTTACGGCATCAGAAATGTTTTATGCGACTGAGCCTACGGACCCCGTTATCACTTACGCCCGTCGGTCCAGTATTTTACCACCTGCTCGGCAGTCCACCTCCCCGCTCGCGTCGACGGGACACCAAACCTTACCTGCAACGGTCGATGGCCTTCCGCCGACTAGTAATGGAATAGAGTTCCCAAGCGAGACGTATGTCGTTCCCGCGCGGTCGAGAGCCGCCTCAACCGTGGGGGGAGACACTGCTATGCGCAAACTGCTCCGAACCCTTTCTACCGTTTCCATACACGAGAGCGTGGAGGGGTTACCAGGAGGTTTGGCAGGGGTTGCGCCGATAGGGAGGTATATTACGGACCGGGGGTCGGGGGCAGATGCACCACCAAGTGAGATGCCACTCGAGTTTGTAGGTAAAAGATGCCAAGATGCGGGGAGGGAATGTTGACCTTGGACTTGGAGGGATTCGTGTTCACATTTCGCATCATCAAACGAGCATCATGCATAGCTATCCATAATATGAATAACATATGATACAAACCGTGGAAGGGCGAATACAATCAATAAAAGATACAGCATCCGCATTTCAATTGTCACCAAGTATGTGTTTGATTCCTGTTGCCAAGGTGTGTCAAGGCACTGAATCCGGGGGCACAAAGGACTCACTATCTATGATATTCAAATACGCCATCGATGCTGGGCTGTCTGGATATTCATCCAAGAAACTCACACCATAGTCTGCACTTTTCCCGATCCGGGGATCCAGAGGTACCTTTCCCAGCAACTCCACGCCGGTCTCTTTAGCCAGCCGCTCTGCACCGCCAGTACTTGGCCTGAATATTTGGCTAGCCGTCTTGCAGTTAGGACAGACGAAACCCGACATATTCTCAACCAGGCCGAGGATCGGCAGACTGACTTTGCGGCAGAAATCAATCTCCTTGTGTACGTCTTGCAGAGCCACTTCCTGTGGCGTTGTGATGAGCACGGCACCATCGATACCGCTCTCTTTGAGGTATTGTACGATGCTAAGGTGCTCGTCAGAGGTGCCGGGTGGGGTGTCGATGACGAGATAATCCAGGTCACCCCAATCGACATCTTTGAGAAATTGAGCGATGAGACCGTTTTTCTTCGGCCCCCGCCACATGACCGCATCGCGGGAAGACGGCAACATGAATCCGACGGACATGACGCCAAGGTTGTCTTGTACATACACGGGTGACCAACCAGTGGACGATGAATGAACCTGTTCCGACGCAATACCAAGGATGGTAGGTATGGACGGGCCACAAATGTCGACGTCCATAATCCCGGTTTGCACTTGTTCGTCCGCTGCGAACGCCCAGCCGAGCTGAGCGGTGAAGGTAGACTTGCCAACCCCGCCCTTCCCGGAGAGAACGAGGATCTTGTGCTTCACGGAACGAATACGTTCGCGAATGAAGGGTAATGCAGGATCAGGTCCCTTTGGTGTGTTGGAAGCGCAGATTTGTTGGTTCGGGCAGCCTTTACAGGCATCTGCTTTGCCAGCGAGATCGGACTCTGTACCCTGTGAAGTTTTAGGACGAGAGAAGTCAGAAACAGACGAGAACGTTACTGGACAGTGTTCCGGGGCATTCGAAGGGATGGTGAGGAGATCCGGTGGATGGTCGACGGCAAGCATGGCCGTAGCAGTCCAAAAGTCCCGGCGCTCTGATGTCCCGTCATCTCCGTCAAATCGTTGGTCCTCGTGCACGAAAAACTTTACTTGAAACAAGAGCGCTCTTGTTGAAACCGCCAAGGTTCCACTCGAATCACACCCAGGCCCCACCTCAACGCGTTTGGCGAGTCTTATCGACGTACACGTTGCAATTCAGCGCGCCTGGACGACTTTGCACTCACACTTTCAAGTTCTCGCCGCTTACTAAAAGCATTCCTTGCGATTCTCCCATCCGTCAGGTTAGTACATAGTGTGCACGGCGTCTTCAATAAGCAGCCGTGCGCTTACCTGTGATACGTGTTACACGCTCATCATTCCAAGTTCTTCAATGGTTTAACTCGACATCGGAAATATGCTTAATGGATATTTTACAATTTGACTCGAAGCCACATCACCACGTTGTGCAATGCTAACTGCATTGCCTCCGAGTGCAATTCATGCTCGAGGGCCTCTGCTCTGACACGTTCCTGAATCTGCCATGCTGCGGAGATACTATCTAATCCTTGTCCACTTGATCCCCCCTGGTTCAGGTCCAGGAGCCAAAGAAACACTGATCGGTTGCTAATATCTCCATAACGAGATTGAACCAACACGCATCCCAAGTACCATCGAAGCACTTCCGTGCGAAGGGCTCGCTAGGATCAAAAGATCATCATGTGTAAGTCGTCAATCTTGGCCGTCCAAAAACCGCTTTTTTGTGTTACGCTCCACTGACAGCCACGGTTCATCCATCTTGCGTCTATAACCAGGCCCACAGGCGATCGTTTTTAACCGCTCAGTTCTTAATGCCCCCGCCTCCAACAATTTTTTCCTCGATGTCTTGCAGACAAGCTCCATTCCCAATAGACTTTATCATCATCGGTGCAGGTGAGAACTTAAACCCCCACTCGAAGGAAGGGTATACCAGGCTCGATGCCCGTATTTATATTCTCTAGGTATAACCGGTCTTGCCACCGCCCTCAGGTTGCGCCAGTCTGGCCACAAAGTTATGGTAATTGATAAAGGAACTGGACCCAGTGAAGTTTGTTGTTTCGTCATCGGTCGGTTGCAATTTACGCCTTACTCTGTTTCGTCGCACGGTTTAGAGAATTGGTGGTGCCCATCTTCCACCAAATCTGGCCAAGCTCCTCGTGGAATGGGGCCTTGGAAAACAACTGAAGAGATACGGTCTGTCCATAAGGGCAAGCAAGTTTCTATCGGGTGAGTATTTGCCCGTTCACGTTTGTGCCACGAAGGCATAATCAAAACCTTGTTTGCAGTGGACGATGGTCACGAGATCGGTTGCCTTGAATGGCGAGAGGACGTATTGCATGAGTCAGGTGCCGAATATTTCGTGATGCAGGTTAGCCACGGAGCTGAACATCCGGCGGCTCCCACACTGATTCGATGCATAGTACCGGGACCTGTGTCAGATCCTCTTGGATGCGGCAAGGAACGCAGGCGCGCACGTTGAGTTTCAGCTGGCCGTGACTTCGGTTCAGTCTGACCCAAAGCGGCCACGAGCTACCCTTTCCGATGGGCGGTCGGTTGCGGCCCACGTAATCGTCGGCGCGGATGGTCCACGAAGTATTGTGAGAGAATCGATCAACGGCCCCATGCATGAGACATCGGAAGGACATAGTGTTTACGTGTAAGTGTGTAATTTTCCCAGAAATTAAGCAATGTTTACGATGGCATAGCGGCGCTATTCCCCGAGATCGACTGAAGGATGATCCGGAATTGTATGAACTCACGGCGTATAAAGCAGAGAATCCGAACGTATGGAGATTTCTTACCCCTCATCCCCGGAGTCCTGACGTTGAGCAGTTTAATGTGTGGGCGGGTGACAATCGCCATGTTATTTCTCTCACGACAGTACGCCAGTCCATGCTAGATCGTGCATTCTCGTTTATTAACCATACTTAGGATCAGGGGAGGATGTGTTCCATCCTCGCATTTCTCCCAGAGGTTGATACAGAAGGTCACCTTGAGAACGATGTCGCTCTTGATGGTGTGCTGGTCACGGAGAGCAAATTAAAAATCCAGTGCGAGCCCAAGTAAGTACTATCATCACGTCCCTCGAATGGTTTGAGCGATTGCTTACTAGGCTACGGCGACTATTGAGTCACATTCCAACTTATTTGCGTAAACGAATGTATCATCGCGGGTTTGCTGAAGATTGGATAGACCAGCATGGAAGGATGATTGTTATGAGCGAGGCAGCATATCCGATATGGGTAAGACCATGGGCTCATTCCCTCATATCACCCTATGTTGATTGGTCTTTGAAGCCATTTTGCATACAGAGCTGTAGCATGCCGATCGAAGATGCTGCTGTCCTGTCCACGTTGTTTACCCACCTCAAATCTGAGGAACAAACAATGCATCTCGCTCGGGCCTTCCAGGAAATTCGGGAACCCCGCGCTCATTCTATATTTTCCAAGGAGACAAAGGCATTCGGCACCATCTGGGTCCCTCCCGGTCCCGGCAGGGACGTGCGCGACGAAGCGCTGAAAAATATGTTGTTGGGGGGTCACAAGGCATGGGATGAAACTAGGCTACGCTGGCAATGGGACGAAATTTGCGAGGTCTTTGCTTATCATGGCAGAGAAGCAGCTGAGGATTGGTGGGTGATGTGGGGGGTACTGAGAGAACGAAGCCAACAAAACGCGAACGGCGTTCATTAGGTGGATATCCAACCGGACGTTGAGCAAGGTAACTGTATAGATAATCGTCACTGCCATCCCACTTCGCAATCCGTCCTTGGATACCTGAAGATCTAACCTTGTAGTTTGTGTTTGCAGGACGATGATCGGCCCTAGAGCGAGGACAGTCTGTCTAAAGAGATATATTTGGAATAGGGGGGAGACGACAACGCGGGTGTATATTATGAGGAACAGCACACGCGGTCGATCGTAGACTCGGAACGTTCCTCGAATCTACGGAGCGTCTGTCACTTCCGTATAGCAACCTCTGCACAGAACATTAGTCATCGACCAGCGGATAAGGACCGGAAACTCACTGAAGAACTCATACGACAACCAACATAGGGCATTGCTGGGCATGTGGGTCAATATGCGCGGGGAGATCCCTCGCCCGAACCCTTTCATGCCATCCCGTTTCCAAATGATTCTGAAAGCATCCAGCATGCCACCAAGTCTCCGAATTTCAGGGTCCTGAGATGTGCCGCGCGTCTGTAGGAGCGTTTTGGCGACATCGAGTGGCGTCGTCACGCCAGCAGCGACACCACCAGCCATCCCACCCGCAATCATGTGTGTTACTGGAGAGTACTCCCCTCTGGGATTTAGCACCTTTTTTATTTGCTCATACACTGTGAACTGCACAGCCGTAAACGGGACTGTCATTGTCAGTGTCGTGGGATACGACACGTAGAAGGCTCCGAGGCCCTCGGTGCGATAGACCACTCGCATCGCGGTGAAGACGGAACGGAATTCGGATTGGTGTACCTGCATCCTTTGTTTGATGACTGTAAGCCAGATGGAGTTGGATGGGAAAAACACCACGACGAGTGAGAAAAACGGGCTCACCGTCGAACGGATTCATCATCGCGTCGCTAGCGATCGTGGCAGATGCACCGGCCAAAGCTAGAGATCGTGGAAACGTGAGTGTTCACCAGTGAATGCAAGACGGCACGGAGGGAGGAAGGATGTACAAGATGGGTGCTCGGAAGCGCAAGCGCGAGAGATGACGAAGCAAGACACGTACACGTCGCCAGCCACTGATTTCCAGCATTGTTTCCCCCTGCAAGTTCCTTTACGGCCTCGTACGTTCCAAAATGTATTGCATGGGCGGGCCCCGCACCAAGTATCACGGACGACACACCTCGCCACAGTGCTCGCATGCCCTCCGTGGAGGATATCCGAGTAAAAGCATTTCCAATACCCGTGTATACTGCCGCCGGCGAAGCAGCGAAGACTTGCATCCGCGTCTAATGGCATAGTGTAAGTACCACACAGCATTTCAGAGAGTGCATGCTAGCCTTGATGCTGTCTACGGGGAACATGACTGCGTGTTCCGTTATGCCTGCCTGGGAAGCTTCAGCTATGCTTCACTGGCGCTTCTCCGCAGCCAGTCATTCCCAAAGGCAACTGACATGCGTGAAGCCACACAACAGACTGGGCATAACTCACCAACGCACCGGCCAACATGTTGACCTTGCAGCAAGCACGGATGAGCGCGATGCACCTCGCACGACGAATGGGAAACGCACTGTGAGTCCTGCATTAGATGGTAATCCTTCGTAGTCGGCTTCCTCTGCCATGAATGAAAGCCTGGATGTAGTAGAATTGGGTCGGAAGCCAATGTATTACGTGCACTCGCACGCGATCAAGAGTCAGGGTGATGGTAGGAGCGAGTAGAGACGGTGACACAGCGATGCGTGAAAGAACACCGGTTTTTCTCACCGCGACACCTGGCGTAGTAGGTGCTAGGGTTGCCCGACTCGCGAAAGATACGAGCAGAAAGAAGGAGAATGAGAAAAGGTTCAGACCGGTGGTAATCCAAGTAACACGAAAAAGAGCGCTCCGGAGTCGACGCGGACCTACGGACCGCGCTCCCCATGTTTCTCGACTCCCCCGCCAGCCACCAAAAATCCACGCGCTTGAAATCTCATCCACACACGCCATATCCAAGTGTCGCCAACCAATATTGCGACGAAAACAAGGTACTATTTTCGTTGGGGGCACATAGCAACTCGGCGGTATCCTGACCACTTGCTACTCCTAAGAGACACCGTTCAGCTTGATCTTGTCTTCGGCGGCTAGTCGGTCGTGTTCCTCGATATCTCTGAGAGAAAATATTCAGCGGTGGCAAACGTGAACAAGGGTTTGAAGGATACTCACACAGCTTCCCATGGGTAATCTAGCCTGGAAGCAGACGCGACAAAAGTAGCAAGGAGTCAAGCATTTGGTTAGAATACTTTCAAATCCACCAACTCACGACCTACCAAACATCTCCCACTTCCGCGCCCGCGAAATACCTGGTGGGAAAACCATTGCGCTCGGCACGAGTGAGTGAACATTAAATAAGGCCAAGGCTCACGGTACATCGGGTGGCAGTATCCCCAGTTTTTCCTTCAGCTTGTTGTGCACGACAAAGATCGCGAACTCTGTGCAATTAGCCTCACGTTCACCCTCTGGAAGTGCCCGCAGCTCCCTTTCGACATCCTTTTGCAGTTCCGAAAGTGCATACCTATGAATAAATTTGAGAAAATTGGCGGGAAAAACCGATTATCTAATGCCC
>JBBPJV010000652.1:0-17707 GCA_038088915.1 Sutorius aff. eximius
AGATGAAGCAACATACTGTTGATGCTCTCCCTTGGCTCCAACATCACCGGAACAGGTACATAGCGTGTCTCAATCTCCACAGTGGAAAACTTCCTATCGTCTTGCACATCAGTCAATATGAATGATTTGCGGCGGCCCTGTGTATGAATGGAGTTAGCAGACGGTTGTCCTTGCAATGCTCAATTTACCAGGGTTGCCTCCAGGAATGCCTTCGCGCCACCTTTCCATTCCGCAATGATATCGTCCTTGTCGCCTTCTGCGTTCTCATTGAGCCGTAACCAGACACGGCCAAAATCGAGCTCTTTTATAAAACCTTCCCCCACGTGTTGCCACTGTGCATTGGTGCTCCGAGCCTTGATCGTACTGAAAGCCGGCCAATAGCCGTCGTCTAAGAGAACCTCTAAGCGCGCCTTCTGCTGAAGTCTGCCCGACCGCACATTGAAGATGATGATACCAGACTCTGAACAAACAATAAGCCTTGTGTAGGATCAGAGGCAGGACTGACGCACGGTGCTTCAAAAGTTGCTCTTTGTCGAGTTCTGACCCAGAAGATTGCTTATTGTCTTCCTTTTCTGCACCTTCATCGCCTTGAGGCTTGGACTTTGTCTGGGACGCATCGGAGCTGGTGCTCCGTGATGGGTTCGGCGTATGCGAGCCTGGCTCCGCCATATTGTGATCGGCTGTGACGGTCCGGGTCAATGACAAGGACGGTGAGGATACATTAGCGACGTCCAGAGCAGCATCACTACCCGCTGCGCCATTCATAGCTTTTGCGGCCTTTTCGATTTCATTTTCCTCCGCATCGAATCTGACGTTCTTGAGAGCGAAGGCGGGAATAAATCCAGCGACATAGTGAAGGTGACCCTTGAACGTGTTTTGCCCATCAAGTTGAATGGGTTGAACAACTTCCTTCCTACCAGTGGACTCGTGGCGAAACTGCGGATCACTCGACGACTCCCGAGCGAGGTCACTGACGTGAAGCTCGACGGAACCAAGGGAGCGATCCTAGAAAACGATCATTAGCATGACGAGGAGCGAAGAGCCATTCTTACCTTCGTCAAGTGCTGATAATCCATCACTTCCATAAACATGGACTGCAAAAACGATCAGATCGATCCGTAAAACGATGAAGATTTGCCCACCTCTCTTAGAGAATGCACTGCACGATCTGGTTATTACGGTATTCAGGATGGCGTTGTGAAAACATACCAGTTATGTAGATGATTTGATCCCACACGGGGTTCAGATCTGTAGCATGCGAGATAAGCATCCAGCAAACCGGATAGAACGCGATACGTGCTATTGTTTATAACTTCTGTTCGGCCCTGAACAACGTTGTTGACAAGGACTCGAACATAGGGATCACTCTGGAACAGAATGTTAGCCTTCCTACGCTACACGCTATCCCAGTAGACCGACCTTGCCACCAAGGGCAGCCTCCACATTTCTTGAAAAAAAAAAAGTCAAGCTATTTTCTTCGTGATTATACAAACAACCCACTTGACATCCGTTGCCTTCTGGAGCCAAAGCCTCACAACACCAATGGGTGGTACATATTGAGAAACCCCACTGAGGGTACCCGCCAAGTGCAGGGGGTTCCACTGTGCACTAATCCTGATTTTGCCAGTCTTGCTCAAGGGCCACCAGTCGCGTCGCCCCGATGTATCCACTGTGAGCAAGTCCTCGAGGCATACAGACATGTGCCCAACCACGGGATCCCTCAAGAAGTCTCGATCGTCTACAACCTTGACCGTGATCACCGAAGCATGCTTATCTGAACATAGAAATTCGGTACTAGATTCCCAGACAGGATTGTTCGTGTGCTTGATGATTTGCGATTTGTGAATAGGAGAAGTATCAGAATCAAGATACACCTTTACGAAGGGATTCAGTTCTCCGGAGAGCGACTTCGACGTGTCGAGTTCTTTGGCTTGGTGGAAAGTCAAACGAACGATTCCGACGTCTAGGAGAGGGTTGAGTCGGATAACTTGGATCAAGAAACTTGTACAAACTCGTTTCTGGCAACCGCTCCTGACCGTCGACGACCTGGGGCTTGAGCACGGGGTAATAAGAAACGTCAAAACGAATCTGTCCACGGTCCTTTCCGTCTTTTAAGATCGGCATTTCAACACTCTCGAAAGTAGCATCCTCAAGAAGCTTGCTCATTTCAAATATTGCGGCACCAAGGGACGTGGTTTTCCTGCGCTCATTGTAATCAAACACAGTAAGCACCAGTTGCTCGCGCAGAGAATTGACGAGGATAAACTTGGTCTCGATCCAGGTCGGGTTGTACCTACGCAACACGTCAGTAGTGCTGTAAAGGTCAAAAAGAAGCAACACCAACGTCGACTGCCTATGTGTGGTCCTTGCAAGCTCCTGACGATTGTTGATGCTAATGCCGACGCATGGATCCGGTGACCCACCGCCCATCCTACTATATTTGAGTCCTCGGGCGGTGTGTACAGTCACTTGGATTACTCCAATCGCCGCATCAAGAGGAGTACCAGACAACAATTGCTCCAAATTGAGTGAGAAAACGTTTGGGTCGTACATCATGGGACCGATACTGGCGTGGACAATTTCGCGGATGAACTCGGAAAGCCCAGGAATCTGTTATGGGGATCAGTACTTGCAGAGAGATGTGCAAGATGCACCGACATGAGCGATATCAAACCCAAATGTTTCACCACCAACTGGCTTCAAGACGTAATCGAAAACAGGCCGCTCCAAGAAGCTCAAATCCACAATTTGTATATGAGGGAAATTAGACACCAGCTTCAATTTGATCCTCATGAGACCGCTGAAGCTGATGTCTTCGATCAGAATGGGCATCGCAGCAGTTGCCATACCCTTTCCAATCCTCACAGACAAAACAATTTTAGGATTAACCTTGTGTGCCGCTTGGCGAGGAGTCAGATCAGACACATCGGTGGGAGTAAACGAGATTCCCCAGTCCATCATGACGATGTCGTCTTCCGTGTTTGGGAAGGTCCTGACTTTTTGGATCCTTGGAGCCTTTGTGCCGAGAGTGAAGGTGGTGAGGCACAAGGAATCCAGAAATGCAGGTGTATTTGTGCGGAGGACTTGATCGGCGGAGGCCACCATGGAAGCGGAAAGCACGGGTTCGTAGATAAGCCAGAAACGGTCGAGAAAATGGTTCAACCATTCAGCACTCTCGTGCTCAGAGGCCAATCGGGATTTGACAAGCTCGCGCTGGATATCATCGCGCACACGGCGACGAACGCGCAGCATGGAGTTGGCGTAGTACGTGTTACAGATTGCCAAGAGGATGGCCAACCATCCCCATCCGAGGTTAAAGCGTGTCATGAAGTGAGACGCGAGTACAGCCTGGAAATCGTGTTAGCAAAGTGAAGAAGGAAGATGATAAGCCGTACAAAGAAAATCAGCGCAGCGTTGTGGTACCAGGCACCATAAAACTGTTCGCTCAAGAAAAGTCCAAGGATAGACTTGTCTTTCTCTTCTTCTTCAGGAAGAGGGCTATCTATATTTGCGACGGCACGCCATCCAACTTTGTACCAGGCGGGGACATCCGGGACAGGTACTCTGGGATAGCCACCTGGCGTGGGCGAAAGTGGAGTAAGGTGCTCCAGTTCCTCCTTGGTTTTTTTTTCAGCATCATCCACACGAATTGTCGGCAAGACATGCCCCTTTCCAGTGCTCGCTGAGATCTCTGAGCAAAACGCATGTTTGACTCAATCCCTGGAAGAATTTCTATACGGCACCCACCTTTCGCGCTGATTGGTTCGGTGTCTGTAGAAGCAGTGGGTGGAATGATTGTCTTGGGCCCCTCACTCGCCGCTGTAGCTTTTGCTTGTGGTGGTGCTTCTGGACTGAAAGAGTGGACGGCAGCGCCTTTGGAGACGTCGCTGGCGAGTATGTCGTGTAATTGGTCAGGGGCAACGTGTTCTTGCGAGAATTGGCCTTGTCCAGCGCTGTGGTGGTTGGTGTGAGTCGCCATGGTGGACGACGGGGAAGGAAGGAAAGGAAGGAAACAAGGAGGGGAGGGTAGAGTTAGACTAAGCTTAAAGTAGAGAAAAAGGTCAGACGGACAACGTGCTGGCCAAGATGGGGCTGTAATTCCTATCCTTAAATGACTATGACACGCAGCAACGGTAATACAGAAAGTGCGTCCGTCGTCGGCGCATTTCCTTATAAAGGCAACGACCCGACCGTCCTCCGAATGAGCCTCACAGCTCCGCCCATCCGCCCTCGACGTCCTCGTTGCCGCCGACAACGACGAGCAGGAAAACGATGACGCTTGCCGCGAGGCGCATCCCCACTCCCCTGTACAACTGTCCGACACCGGTCTGCCTCAACCAACTCTGTCTACCTCCCTCGGCTTCCTCTCCGTGGCGCTTCTCCTTCTCATCCGTTCGCTTCTTCCGCGGACGTTTAATTGGCAAATCTGATCTCTCTTCTGTCAGGATATGCCACAGCGCGTCAACGATACCATTGTATGGCACAGGTCTTGTCTCCACGCATGTACGCAGCGGCTTCGCTGTCCCGCGCGTCTGAATCTGCAGCCTTCGCCGGATCGTCTCAATTGGCAAAGTCACTAGCAGACTCGTACATCCTGCCAGAACCTCGGCGAATGCCCACGCAACGGGATGCGTGTCCGCTGCAACGTGTGGACTTAGCCACAATTGTTGAACAATAACGCCAGGTAACGTGACATGCATGAATGATCGGAGTCCGGTTTCAAGTATTGTCGGCACCAAGAGATGAGGGTGCAGGTAAATGCCCCTCAGACCACCCTCATTGACTAGAATATCAGAGAGCGCGTGGATCGGGCCCGTATACGTCCTGTACCGCGGCATCGACGACTGAGCGATCAGGCGCGTGCGGACGAGATCAAGGGGTGACAAGAGAAAGCCAGTCAAGACATGTGAAGCCACTGGCAGGAGCGGGGATGGCCGATAAAATCCACCCTGGAACGAGTGGAACAGCGAATGCAGGATGCTGTCAGCAAGTGGCTGCAGATGTGCGAAAGCAACATCGTGAATACACGACGTGAGCAAACCTGAAGCAGTAGCGTCAGCAACCGTTGCAAGATCTTGTGCGACCATCACCTTTCCATAGTGATAACCAGCCTTCGCCATGAAAGCCAATGAGACGTTGGATCATACCCCACGAGGTACTAGCGCTGCCCACGGGAATAATATACTCTGGACGCGTCCCGTCTTCCATGACCGATGTCCTGATCATGTATCCTCTGTCGTCTACGAGTTTTTGGGCTGGATGACGAGTCGGAAGAGTACCGGGTTCGACAAAGTAAGACTCTTCTTCGTTTGTTGCTTCGCTAAGCTAAGGGCCATCAGTCAACTAAACGTTGGAGTAGTATAAGGCTTACTGTTTCGGTCTCATCCTCTGCTTCCTCTCCGGGTTCTTGGGTAAGGGCATCCTTCGGGACCCATTGTATTTGGAGGAGTAATTTTCCGACTTCCAATGGCATTGCCATGGCAGTGCTGCAGTACTGGAGTAACGCGGAAGCCACCAGCGAGCGGACGAGGAGGGACACGTCGAGCGACGACGACTCGCCAACGTTCAAGGAGGGAGACAGGTCGAATATTGGGGCGGGAGCAGGACGGGGGGTCCATTGATAAGATGTGGGCGCGTTGGGGGCGGTTGGTTTCGGGGAGGTTGGCGGAGGAGGAACGAATGTCCACTGGTTTGACGGGGGATTGTATAGATCACGGAGGGATGGATTCGAGGCCATCACGACGCGAAGGCAGTTTCCAGATACAGACTCTGTAACTGACAAAGGGGCAGGTGGATGTAAAGTGAAGAAAGGTATCAATGTAACACGTGACTCTGCACTACGAGGCTCAGTGCTTTAGCAGCTATCTCTCTGTCGTCCTTGAAAGTGAGCTGCTCGACGGCCTTTTGTGCCACGATGAACTCGGAACGAAAATCTTCCGTCGCGGTCTGCGTCCCTTCAAACCGCGTCTCATCCATCGTTTTGGTCAGGTACCACCAGATGATCTTCGTTCCCTCCGCTTCCCCGAGATTCCTTACCGTCATCGCAAACGGTTCCACTCCATCGTCCACGACATGTGGCTCGTCTACCATGTTCACGTGGGGCAAGGGTGCCCGCGTCATCATTCTGCACGGGAAGAATTCACACCTGTAACCGGTCTCTTCATACGTTTCCCGGAGGGCCGCATTCTCCGCTGATTCCCCACAGTCCTTTCGACCCTTGGGCAACACCCATGCCCCCGTCTTTGGCGAATGCAGGATGCATATCTGCCATTCCCTTTCACAGGGGATCGCACGGAAAAGGACGGAGCCAGCGCAGACGACAAAGGTCTCGCTAAAATGATTGACTGAGGAGTATGGTCTAGGGCGATCGTGCGTTGTCGATGAGTGGACTTGAGCATCAGGCATTTAGCTAGATGAATATTAAATTGTTAGCAAGGCGACAAACGCTGCAGATCCTTCTTACGGCAAATCAGCGGTCTGGGATGTGGGCGGATAAAAAGGAAGTTGCCCGCTGCAAGGTTCGAACTTGCGACCTCAGGATTGCGTAACTCATATGAGTTACTCATATTTGCGATATGAGACCTGCGCTCTAACCAACTGAGCCAAGCGGGCTGTGCAGCAAGCGATGGATCCAGAATGGATGGACGCCATGAGTCGTGAGAACGCGCGCGAGAGACTTTGGCTGTTGGGATTTGATTTCTAGTCTGTCGCGGACGTCAACGCCAGCAAGCAACACGGTCGACTCTCCATGCTCAACGCTCGAAAACGGGTGGCATCTGATCCCCTCCTCCCCACCAGACAGCCGAAGCATCCTCGCGTTGAACATTCCGCTCGGGCCATTCCAAGTGCGCTCACTGCACAGTCCGGTCTCTCCGCTCGTTGGTCCCAGCTAGCACGCGACGTCGCCGAGCTCGCCTCAGAGACAATAAAAGCTTTCGGATCGCGTGCATCCCCGCCGACCACTTTGCGACACTCACCTCCATCCCCGCCACGTCCACGTCCTCGCCCTTGCTCAGTACATACAACCTCCCCTTCCCGACCTCCCCTTCCGCCTCGCCCTCTAGTATCAAACAAACCGGATCATCACGAATACTTCACTCAAACACAGCCCGCCAGTCTTGCTTCCTCTCTCTTGTCCGATCAACATTCCATGCAAACACTCCTCAATCCTACCCATGGTTCCGGCAGCTCAGTACAGTCGACGTGCACGGCAGGGCTCACGTCTGTCTCTCATTCAACTGCCCTGCATCATCAAACAGGGGACGTCCTTCTTGCCGATTCCGTGCAGAAATACCGAAAGGCAGAGGAGATAAATGACACCTTAAACCGGAGGAAAAGTAAGGAGCATATTTATGCTCGAAAGGTGCGCTTTGCCACGTCTGCAAATCGCCCGCTACTCTAGGCTCATCAGTTCGCTCTTGCAACGTAGCACAAGGCAAAAGTGAGAGAGGATCGAATAAAAGATAGAGAGGCCGTGATGAAGGAACTGTTCGATCTCAGGCGAGCAAGTGGTACTGCACATGCTTTCGAGTCTCGCGTTTGTCTCACCATCCCTTTTATTAGGATTTAAGTCGAATTACGAGGACTTTAAATGTAAAGCGCCAGCTTCCTCTTGTGCTCCCGTGTTGATCTGCTCGTGTCTAGCATATATAGATTACCAAGCTCGACTCCAGCATCTGGATGATCGTGACACCTTGTCGCGTGCGTATCACGGATCACCCCTTGCACTGTCCCATGTTCACGTTTGGCCTCAGCCTCCGCATCTCTGACAGACTTGCGTCTGAAGGAAGATACACCCAGCTTATCGCACCGCCGTTCGTTCTCTGATGTATGCCGCTTCTGAGCATGCATCGTGCTTCCCATTCTTATCGCGTTTCTAGTATGCAGACATACCCTTCTTGGAGAATGCAAAGAAAAAGCTGCTGCGGACACTGGCAAGGTTCGTCGCGGAACTAGTGCGCGTCAGCAACAATGACGGTGATTTTTTTATTACCATAATGCTAGTCCCCCAACGAAGCCCTTCTCGACCTACGAATGGCTTCGTCAAGAAGCGCGCAAGAAGGACGAGGAAATAGAACGACGTTTCCGCCCTTCTCTTCCGAAATCGCTGCCCCCGGAAACGGACAAACAAGTCGATGCTTTCCTGGCCAAGAAAGGTGTTATCTCAAAGACAGCACGGGAACAAGTTTGCGACAGGGACCTTTCACGCCTACTTCCGTGCCAATGGCTAAATGACGAGCTCATCAACTTTTACGGTGCAATGATTCTTGAGCGCTCAGAGGCCTGTAAGGAGAACCCTGGAACGAATGGCAGGAAGAAACCCTTGGACGTGCATTACTTCAGCACCTTCTTCTGGTCCAAGTTACAGAATGAGGGCTACGAACGGGCGAGACTTGCAAAATGGACCAAGAAGGTACAGCCGCACCTCGATCTTCCCTCGGGCCTTCTGACTTTCCCCTAGTTCGATCTCTTTTCAAAAGATATTATTCTCATCCCCATCAATCATAACAATTCCCATTGGACTGGCGCTGCCATTAATTTTCGTCGCAAACGGATAGAATCATATGACAGCATGAACCTTGACCGACATCAAGTGTTCAAAGTCAGACGCCTTGACATCCATCCCGTACGCTACAACTAAACCTCATTGACAGGTTCTGCGTCACTACCTTGACCTCGAACACCAGAACAAGAAGAAGAGACCATTTGATTTCACAGGTTGGGTGAACTATGGCCCAGATGTTAGCATCTATATATGCGCAGAGATCCATGAGCTCATTGGGTTTATTTCGTAGGATACCCCACAACAAGAGAATGGCTACGACTGCGGTGTCTTTACGTGCCAGTTCTTGGAGACATTGTCCCGAGGAGAGGAGACATTTAACTTCTCGCAGCGAGATATGGCTTACCTCCGGAGACGAATGATTTGGGAGATTGGACACGCAAAGTTTCATGATGTGCCATAGCGTCCTTACCGCTTTACTCCCCGTCTAGAGTCTGCTGAGATATATCTAGTATTCAAAGCATTATTTTTTCGGCGATAATGGCAGCCGTATTGGAGTACGATAGGGCTATTAATTCGAAACGAACCAGCATAGACGTCCCATGTTCGTCCGAATGCCTGTCTTCATCTTCGAAACCACCATACGATGATGAAGAACCAAAATACAGAGACGAGGAAGATGATGTACCACAACCATCGACAACCCTGCCGTTCCGCCATGTTGTTCATTCGGCGGAAGGTCCCTGCGAGGATACCCGACGTCTCCGCAAACGCATCATTCTAACAGCAAAGAACCGACAACTTAGCTGACGAAAATCGAAAAGACGAAAGTATCCGGACGCACCATCTGACTGAGCTGCACTGTCGACTCCCGAACCTCGTTCCCAATACCAATTGTTATCTTTTGGGGCAGATGAAACGGGTGAGGGCCGAGCATGGAACGGAGATACTGCTACATACGTCTTTGAGCAGCTTGACTTTGGCAGACAGACCCTCGAGCTGTTCATCGTTTTGGCCCTCCAGATCGTCGGCATAGCGGTGTCCCGATGGTGCGCGAAGTGGGAGTTCGAACGGGGATGAACGTCCCGAGGCGGGAGGCGTCAGACCGCCAAGCAGGGCGGAGCGATCACGCAGTGAATTTGGTGTACGGAAGCTTGGGAGATATTTCAGTCATCTTGGACGGTGCTCTCAGCAAGGGTCCTCACCGTTGGGACATTCCGAGGGGAGCTCAGATGCGATTTGGATGATGAGCGGAGAAAAGATGCATTATGAAGCCACTTGACTTCCACGCGGTGACCGTGGCCCGCAGTTCTCATACACAATCGACTGTGGGGTAATACGCGGATATTGAGCCCAGTCACATATCAAGCGAGTATGTATATAATACGTATAGGTATAAGTCAAGAAAAATGGAGGGAAAAATGCCCCAGAGAATGGCCGCGACACTAAATATGCGGGAAAGAATGCAAGAGGTCGAAGGGATGCAGGTGACATTTCCACCATACTGAGTCAACAAGATGGCGAGGAGCGCGAAATAGTACAAGTCCGTTTATGCAACAAGGCGCGCTTTCAATCAATGCTCATCCGGTTGGGATTCGTGCTCATACGCCCGTCGTGGAGGACTTGCTTGGTTCCATGTCCGCGGGCGAGCGCCTTGCTTCTTTCAACTTACGGGCAGGTGGTTAGCCATTTGAAACATAAAACTAATGGTCGCCTCTTACTCGAGTCTTTGAGTCCCCTGCCGAAATTCCGCATTACGATCGCCGCAAAAATAATGGTTATAAGCAGGAGAAAAATCGCAATCGCAGCTATTTAAACATATTGAGCATGAGCCATCTGGGTGACAGGAAACGAGTTGAACTCACAGAATGAGGTCAGCGAATGCCATACTTGAGCGTAGACTGAGTCGCGATACTTCAGCAGTTTGTATGTCTATGGACAGGTCAGCACGGAGGGAGGGAAAAAAGAGTGCCAGCTTGCTTTGTAGATGAAGTACACCAATGCTCCTATGCACCCCGACATGAATGTTGCCATCATCCACTTGTTCTCGTGGCGTGCCGCCAAATGACCCTCGATAATAAGAACAACGGATAGAGGCAGAGCGGCCCAAGTGACATAGTATTCCCAGTCACTGGTCGAGAGGACTAGCCAGAGGAACTGGACGCAAAAACCGACCCAAAAGAAGAGGTCGAACTTGACGAGACAGTGGAAGATTTGATAACTGGCGTACATTTTCTTGATACGACGGTCAGCGCCAAGAAATTTGTATACCTTCCACCCGAATTCGTTGTAAATTTTCCACCCGAGGGCAATGTAGGCTATCTCTGCAACAGAAATGACCACTGGAATGATGTTCGTAAGGATGCTAACTGGTATGTGAATAGGGCCCTCTGAGGTTGTCGTCGAGTTTTGGATCTCTCCGATTTGTATGATGGCGTAGAGGAGGAAGAGGAGATTGAACAATCTAGGACAAAACTTCAGAATGGCACGATGGTCTTGCCAAGTCAACTGACATGAGACAGATGAATTGCAGGGTGTTTTGAGCGTACACTGCATCCACGGCGAGAACGAGCTGAACTATACTGTACCGGGTGTTAAAACATGGACGAGAGATGTGCAAAGATGCTTACTGTGCGAGTGCGAAGACACTAAGGTATACAGGCATTTTATTGCCATTACTCTGCAAGCGGACGAGAAGATCACCCTCAATGGCGAGATCTATCGTCGTTTCGACGAGCACAGTTATCACGAAGAGCCGGCATGCCCAGGAGTCGGGAAGAACCTTTGGGGAGATGAGAGGGGTATCGAGAGGAAACGAGCGGGTGCTCACCCGTTGCCACCACTTCCTGTGATCAACCAACTTGTCTCGTTTGTGCCTTGGGGGATAACTTGGAGGGAGTCCGGGTGGGTCATCCGCCTCGTCGTGAGACTTGCCACTGGAATATGGAGATTTGCAGTCCAGGGAATAAGATGGGGCACGAGATTCGGAGTCAATGGGGGTGGTTTGAACTTTGAAGGTCTGATGGCGGGATATCCTCGAGTAAGGCTCAGCGTATTGGTCAATAAGGTCGTCGTATGAAGACTTGACGTCGTCTGGGGGTTGGTTGTTATGGTTGGTGGTGAGGTAGTCTGTGGAGCGGTCACCGAGATTCGTAGGGGGGTAAGCCATTTGTGAAACCAAAGAGCGTGGGGGAGAGTGTCGTCCTGCGAGCGTTATAAGGAGTGGGGTGTTCAACCTCGAAAGTGACAGCGCTCAAAGTGTTCAACGATTGTTATGTCGCTACTTGCACACCCCAAAATTATTTTCCATAATTAATTGCCGCGAAGAACCGCTGTCAGAAGACACAATTCTAGATACAATGTCATCGTCCACACGGCTACTTGACATCTAGTACGATTTCTAGAGGTTCGCGAGTTGGAAGGACAGAAAGAACGGGCACGACATCTCACACCGAATCGTTGTCGTGGTCACTGCCGAGCGGCGCCACAGCTGCATCTGAAGCCACATCACAGCGCGCGTACGTGCCGAGCCTAACAACGGACTGCCCATCTTTCGGTACTCTACAAGTACACATCCTGTACCCAGTACACCGCCATACTGTGGCCGTATCACGACGCATCCGTATCCGTCGAAGATCCCGTCTCTTCGCCTTCGACATCTGTCACTCATGTCAACCTCACTCGCAAACGAGCCCATCCGACACACATACCAATCAGATAGTCTGGCTCGATCCGCACCGGCAGGGGTGGTGGCCGAGGAGGACTCGGTCGGTTTGTTTGTGCCGCCGCACCCCTCCCCATACCCGTCTTGCTACCTTTCGGGCGTCCACGTTTCGGCGGACCAGTCCCAGTAGGGCTCTTGGCAGGGATTGCAGTCGAGGCAGAGCCGCCAACAGGCGTGCCAACCGACGATTGGGATCCAGGCGTAGAAGACCGTTCTCTGTCCAAAAAGGAGGCGGTTGATGATGATCGTAGTTTGGAGGGGACCTTGGACTGGTGACGAGGAGACGAAAGTATGAGAGACGGTCAACAACACAGAATATAAAGAGCGAACCTGATTCACTGGGCCCTCAAGCCCTCCCTTTAGTCGAGAAACGGGGGATGCTGAACCACATCAGAATCTGGCTGCCAACACATCAGTGCGGTGACATACCGGTCGTCTTCTGTTTCTTTGGGTTCTTGACTGGGGATACTTGTGGTGAACCCGGCTACTTGCACATGTGAACAATAACTCATACAAGAACATGCGGGGTGACCCACCCTTTTGCGTTTGACGTTGAAATCTGCTTCGTCTATGGCACAATCAGACAGTATATCTGGTTCTTGGAGAGTGATAGATACCAGCGAGTTTACCCTTAGACCTGGCTTTTGCTTTCCCGTTGGAATTGTCGTCGGAAATATTACCATTCTCTGAACCAAGATACGGCGATGTGGACCGTCCAGAGTCAATCGGCATCCTGAAAACAGTCAGTTCGCCAATGCGGCACGATTTCATCGACATCATACTTTGTTTTCAGATTGGTTCCACGTGCCGCCCCGCGTCGTACTCCGGTTCCGATGCCCATACATGAACTGAGATGTGGTGCATATCTATTTGAAGCAACCTTGGGACGACGGTAGGTATCGTGGCGAGGAGGCGACGTAGCGGATAATGAACAGACCTGACGTTTACACTTCATACACTCAAAAAGTATGTTGCCGTCCTTGACGGTTGTTGGGGTACTCGTTCCGGTATTCGGGAGAGTCTTTGATGATGATGCCTCGATACTCCCTGCGTCCTGTAATTGTGGTATTGCATGTCCACCATGAACTATATGAATTGGGTCCAATATGTGGTGGTTAACCAAATTGGACAAGTAGTGCCATGCAGCAGGCCCTACCTGCACAACAGCTGGGAGGTATGAAGAATCGAATGTCGTATGACCGTGAAATAAGCTCACCGTGTACGACATATTCGACAAGGCACTCGACTTCGTGCGATTTCATAATGGCCTTGGAGGGCGGCATCCATCACAAGGTCGTCGAGCATGGCTGAGAAGAGTCTCGCGGCCTGGGTGCAGTCAGCGCCAATACATTGCGAGGGTCGGGCTTGAACATACAATACCCGCAGTGACATCCTCTCTTTCCGACTTGGACATGGCTCGCGTATGACCTGTGACCGCGTAGTCGATCAGAATACACGCTGTCCCTCTGACATGCATGAAACACGTGACCTAGATGACATACTTGCAAGAGAATTACTTCAAATAGATGCGTAGAACACTACGACTAGTAAGTGGCCAAACATCGGTTCGAATGTTGTGTAGTCATCTCATTCTATAGATGTTTGTCGTACCATTCGTCCAAGCCTGTGTGGTAGATGGTACGGCCCCCTCCTTCGTCTTCTCGTCCTTCAACTCACTGATAATCTGTAAAAAGTCATCGATGGCTTCCCTTGATGTTTGGATGTGTACTACAAGGCGCGAGTCGCATAGTGTGATGGGATCTGGGAAGGCAGCAGCACGCTTCACCACCTCACCATAATCAACACCGATAGTAGAGGGGTCGAAGAATACCTGCATGATATGTGTATGTGATGCTTATGCTCAACAGAAAATCCATTTACCATGCATGTTTCTGCTGGGCATAGTATACCGACACCCAATTGCTCCAGCCCCCGTTGAAGGTGTCTGGCTAGTGCATGTACACGGGGTAACTGCGAAAAATTATGACTGAGCGCGTAAGCGGCGGAAGCCGCGAGAATCCCCGTTTGTCGCATTCCCCCTCCGAAGGCTTTGCGAAACCAACGAGCTTTATCGATGAACACCTTTGACCCAACGAGGCAAGTTCCGGCTGGGGCACCAAGACCTTTGCTAAGGCAAAGGTTAGCAGAGTCAAATGGAGCGCAGAGCTCCGACAGTGTCATTTTCGTCTCTACAGCCACGTGCCAGAGACGAGCACCATCGAGATGCGTCAGAATGTCGTTCTCGTGAGCGAACTTCGAAATTTCGCTAATGTCGTTTTGGGGAAAGATCGTACCGTTCAGGGTATTCTCGAGACAGATGAGATGGGTGGGTGCACTGGTCAACGATAAACGAAAGGCTGTCTAAATGAAGGGAAGTGCCTACAGGTGGATATCGGATTCTAAAACGGCCTTGGCCTTCACATCCTCCGAAGTCAAGTGGTGACCTTCCCATGGTCAGCATGGACCAGGCCTGTATATATTCTAGAAACAAACCGTTTGCGGGTGTGATTGGGATCGGATAAGCCCCTGAGTGCATGGCAGCACCTCCTACTTCATACCTAAAGTACATCTTCCATGATCAGCCCGAGTTCAGCATGTAAGCGCACCGTCCCATACCGGTTGATATGACTCCGCACATCAAGCAGAATTGAAAATGGTGGCTGACGCAAGTGTGTTCGTATAGCTAATTGATTACCAAGTGTCCCGCTGGACACAAAGAGTGCAGCTTCCTTTCCGGTGAGCTGTGCCATGTGGTTCTCGAATGCGGAGGTGCAATTATCGTGGTATACGGCGTCTCCAACAGATGCTCGTATAGCGTACTGGTACATCGCCTTGGTTGGTACTGAATATGTGGTTGCTTGAGCGTAGATTCTCGTGAACGATCCCTTGACCTTTTCATACCTGTAATTGTATCGGCTTGTCATAATGGGAGAGAGCACAACGGGGACATGGAACAAACTCACTAGCAAAGTTTCTCGATACTCCTCCAAGTTGGGTCTCGTTATCCGCCTCCTGGGTTGGGGCTAGGACATCCACCTTGGCCTGGTCAATGATTGCCTGCAGCTTTGGATCCATCGGGGCTGAGAGGGAGTAGTTGACTTTCGGAATGTAAGAAACTAGTCTCCCCAGACTAGACCTGGAAACTATGATCAGAAGACAGCTGTTCTGATCAGAGCGAGGAATTGGATACAGGTGGCATGAATGTCGACAATTCGGTGCAGTTTCCCGAGTACTCACATCGTTGTAGGTATCACAAATCTCATCCTGTTCGAACTCGACTTCCCCACTAGTTGTTGAACACCTCAAACCTGGGTAGTAGTGACTTTCTTGGATCCAATCTCGGCGAGAAATTGATTTATCTTATCTCGCCCATGTTACATAATCATCAGTCATACGTGGTCGGGCGCATCTGCGGGCCTCGTGGTCAGTCGTCCCTTTTCTTCCTTTTCCATGGGTAACGTACGCAGAATCTAAAAGATCTGTTGCCGGATGCTCACATGCATCGATCGATGCCAGGGTGCCAAAGCTGCTCAAAAGCGTGAACGAAATGCTGGCAAGCATGTGGACAAGGGTCCGACTAGTCGGACCAAGGTCAATGAAGCTGCCAAGAGTATTATCTGTTTGACCTGTCGACAAACTTTTGTGCGCCCTGTCACACAAGCCTGCCGCCCAATGTCGCTGATAGTTATCTGTGCAGTTGTTGACGACACGAGCTCCAGCGTGAGTTTTACGATGATAAGTGAGTTATCATTCATATAATTTACATGGATGCATTGCAGATTAGAGGAGCATGCTCAGAACAAGCACTCTAAGACGCTCGCTGAGTGCTTCCCTGGCTTCGCCAAGTAGTGCTAATGGGTAGCATACCCTGTGTTTGTACGCATAGTCTAGTTGTGAGTTGGGAATACCCCGTTTTGCACGGCCGCACATTCACCTATCAAACGCGGATTCACAAGCGTAAAAGGGTGGCAAGGTTATCTTACGCACCACGATCGTGTATTGCGAGGATGGTTCTCAAAGGCCAAAAGAGGTGGCACCGGTTGCTTGGGCATTGGCCCCTACGCTCTGCATTTTCTCGCCAACCTTTTTGTTGACCTCGAAAAACTTTACAACACATCGGTCTATGCAGACACTCTCCCCCTTGTTGAGGTCACCCTCGGCATAGCGTGGACTGATACACTTGCTGTGACATGACCTGTGTGGTGCTCAGCGGGAATATATACGCGTCAATTGGCAGAACATACGTGACAATCCGGTTAAAGACGTCCGAGACCATGTCGATCCTGGAGAGCGTCAATAAGCGATAGTGACATGAGCAAGAAGCCTACTCATTAATTGCCATCTCGATGCGCTCGTGGTTGACGCCTCCCGAGGGCGCAGTGGGGGTTCGACCGAACATCGACATTTTGGTTGAGCGTGAAATAATACCTAGGGTTTGCGCGAAAATACGTGTAATCACATGACATGGACGACATATCCCGAAAGGGTAACCATCAAAAAAGTCGCAGGACGGATTGCTCGCTCAAGAGACATACATATAAGCCATGTCGGAGAGTTCGCCTCCCCTTGCACTTCACCGATGCAGGTTTGTCGACGCATCTCCCTCCCCTATAACAGCCCTTGCATTCCCTCCATTGCCGCTGCCCTCTCTCACAGGCAAGGCTGCGGGCAAGCAACGCGAGCGAGATCGTGGTACAGCGTTCGGTACTCTTGTCGTCGGTCGCGGGAATGGAAACATAGATTTGCTTGAGTGGACTGGCGATATGGGCAATCCACAAGCCCAGCAAGCTTGGCACCGTCGCAAGGTCGGTTTGCTTACTCCGTTTCAATCGATGCTCAGATCCATTGAGCATAGACTCTCCCCGGACCCCACCCATCAAAAGTTGACTCCTTGGCATTAGTCATAAAATATCCAGATATATTTCCCTCGGACATGGTTCCGTCTCCCTCAGATCTTCGGCTATTTAGCTCAGGTGGCGGTAGTGAACTCTTGGAATGGGATATGGCAAAAAGTACAGTGAGGGTGGGTTGCTCTCATATCGGCTAGCTATCTGGCTCGGCTCAGTGACTACAGAGGACAACCAGCTCCCAGGGGGGCTCTATATGGAGCATGGCAACCAATTCCGCGTCGACATTGTTGGCATTGGGATGTGAAGACGGTTGTGTTCGACTGCTTTCGCTCTCAGCCGACACGCTTCAGCACTTCCGCCGTTTTGGTCATGTCAATTGTCGCGTTCTCAGCATCGCATGGGGTCCTCCGGTACCCCGGCAACCAAAGCCAAGAGTGAACGCAAATGAACATGATGACCAGGCGGAAAGTGGGGATGATAGCGAAGATGAAGAGCCCGAATGGACTGATTCGTGGCTTGTAACTGGCGGCTCGGATAGCAGCTTGCGAAAATGGGATATCAGTTCCGGGCGGCCAACAGATCGCATGGGGACCGACAAAGTAAAGGGCGACAGAACACTTGTCTGGACGG
>JBBPJV010000653.1:0-17705 GCA_038088915.1 Sutorius aff. eximius
TGTTTGACTCGTACGGCTTCTTCACCGACGTGTACAACCACCCCGGAAACTACATCAACGGCACCGCGCCGCTCAACGTCACAGGATGTATCAACGAGTGCGTCTACGCACTCAACGCGAACACGAGCAGCCATGGCAACTGCACCGTCGCCCAGGGAACCAACCAAGATAGTTACATGTGGTGCGTCGAACTTGTCATTGTCGATATGTGTTTCTGAGGGGCATTCGTTTGTTAGGTACGACGAGCTCCACTTTTCGCAGCAGACGGCGAGGGTGCTCGCGCGTGAGATTGCGACAGTTATGGGTGGTCGATTCAGCCCATGGGCGACGTGGTTGAGCTGAACGGTAATGTCGTTTGCGAATTGCACGCGTCTTGTTCGTTCGTGTATACGACAATACATGATGATTGGGAAAAACGGACACGCAAGGCAAGAAGCGGAATGTTTTTCGCCACTCAGTATGGCGTCGTGGTTGCCTACTTTATGACTAGGCAGCGGGATGATCTAGCCCGCGAAACAAAGACGTGATCCTGTTCGTCCTGCTGTCGTCCACCGCCCACATCATTCTGATCACGAAGCCCGACAAAGTGAATCGCCGATGCCAGATGTGGATGGCGTTCGCTGACTCATGGGTACAGTATGAGCGTGGATTCGAGCGGCCGGTCCTAATTGAGATCGCCATCGCGCAAGCTGTCACGTCAATATGACGCATAATTTCACTGCAATCATCATCCTGCCAGGATCTTGTGCATGGCATGCAATGCATACTCGTTGTACACGCCCCAAGATGCCTACATTGGAACCCGAGGCACCGTCATGAGACACGATAGCATGAGATTACAACATGCTATATTTCGAGGCCTATTCAAGATATCGTTTGCTGGATTTGGGGCGAATCTGGGGTGTTTCGATTACATAAGCGTTGCGTGGTGTTTGTGGATCGAGATTGCGATTCGTGACAGAAACGAGTCAGATGCTCTTGGCCTGATCCCCCTCTCTCGCTTGGTCTCATGGTTGTGACCGAAGCCATTCGAACAACTTCTCGTCACGCTTAAGATCACCGGCTGCTTCCATCGCGAATGCGACCTCCAGAACCACTCATTTCGCTTCCAACATACCCCCGACCTCTCCCGCATCTCTCGGATCTTTGTTCCCGCTCATACCTCCCTCGGCATCGAGCGCAATATCGACATAGAAGGCATCAAGTTTGAGAATGAAGATTTGTTCCAGGGTTCTGCATGAGTGGCTGAACTAAAAAAAATACGCGGATTATATCTTGAGAGGAGTACAAGTGAGCATTTTCCATCGGGACCCGGACATTAAGTCACTTACTGGACTGTATGGCTGATCGAGCACGACCTTATCCATGACGCAAGTCCATTTATCAAAGTCGACCCACAGACTTGCCTGCTCTGCTACTTCTATCTGGAAGTTTGCTCAAAGTGTGATGTGACTGTTGCACGCTCAAACCAGGCATGTCCAGGCTCACGGGTTGTCGGCTACGAACAATGTCACGAGCATTACCTGGCCATGGAATGTCATGAATGCCTAGACTCGGACCAAGACAACTCCACACCCACATATGTCCATTGTCCGATATGCAACAGGGGGTGCCGCTATCTTGAAGTAGAGTAGTGTCTAAGACAACTCGTACGCCCGGAACCTACCACGGAGGAGCTCGCCGAGCTATCCCGCAACTCCATCCTTTACTGCAGTGATCCGATTGGGCGGTCACATCCACCAAGGCACGGCCCATGTCTGTCCTGCATCGAATCTGGCCATGCAGAAGCATGGCAAAATGCGGAGGCTTCGCATGTCACTGCCCAAGCATTGCGCCAAGTTACATCGATGGCCAACGTTTTGCGTTTTGTCCCAAGTGTGCTACCGAACACAAGGGGCAGCGCTGCACTTGTGGCCAGGTATGGTTGTGCAACACCTGTTCTGCAGACCTTGTCTGGAACGAATCTTCCTGCTTATTCTCATGTCCTCGCTGTGGAGCAACGTATTGCAGAGGACGAGATGGATGTGAATACAGCTACTTTTGTTACCTCTACCATCGGACTAGTGTCTGTGTTGGTTGTCAGCTTCAGGAGGAGGGGATTTTTGGCAAGGACGACACGTCAGGCACTTTACAGGCCAGTTGCACATTTGCAAAATGTGTTGTGTGCATCCACGATGCGTGCCCTGAGTGCCGTTCGACCACCGAGCATGGCACAAGGAAATGCTTGGGTTATAGCCGTTGGATGTGCGGTACTTGCGCGCAATACGAGAAACTGTGGTACAACTGCCGAGATGGTATGGGATGGTTATCTCAATAGTTGTGTGGTGTCTTCCGGCTGATCATGACTTCACTACCAGTGCGATTAGACCAATAGAATGATGTCGATGACACGGCAGGACATTCTGAGGGTGTGTAATGGCGACGAGTCCCGACTATACTTGTATCGTTGGGCTGGTTACGAAATTCTGCAGAGAGTGCATGGAGAGTTATTGGTGGCTGGGATGTTTGACACTTGTCGGTGCGTGTATGACTAGTTGACCTTGCATGTAAATAGCTGGTTTGGCCCTGCCATGTACAACTGACGAATCTCATCATCGAGGTCGACAGCGTGCGCCGCTTGGCTATCATTGCTCCTCCCGTGTCCGATCGTTGGTGTCTGGCCTGCACATAAAAATCTATGATACTATGAACCAGCACTTCACGATCCCAGAGTCTGTCATCAAGCATCCACCTGCCACGACCGTCAGAATTGTTCACAGGGTCATTGGACTCTGTTCACGTATGACGAGTATGACCTGTCATCGTTTGCTTTTCTGGGTCAGCATCGCTGCGAACCGGATGCAATGCTTCCAGTATATCCGACACCATTATCGGTTATTTCAGGTATTCCCTGACTGGCTCGCAGAAAGCACCCGAGAATGGTGGGCGGAGGCACTGACGAACGGGCTTGAGCTTGGGGTCAACTCTTTTGGCGTCCGGCTCGCCGACACGAATGTCATTATGAGGCGAGCTCGTTTTGAGGCTACCCGGTAGGATAACCTATGGATTGGTTAAGGCTGTTTCAAGGCCTGGGCACCCCTGAATGCAATCGCATCGCACTCTCCTTAGTACTTCGCGTTTGGCTGCGTCACAAAGTTTCACTGCGCGACGTGGGAGAAGCGAAATAGGATTGAGCACGTTTGGGGGAATGGAGTGCATCCCCGCGGTCCAGAGTCACCAGGTGCTGCAAATGAGCCTCAGGCATACGATAATTGGCCATCGGAAAACCCACTGGATTATGATGAGAGCATTGTCGTGGTACCAGCACGGCGTGCTGTCCAGGAGAAAACCGGTCAATGGGGTTCACATCTCACCTGAACCCAGGGTTGCTTGCTGATGTGGATCGAACTTGACCCACCGCCAAAAGCGCTCTGAATTGAGGTTGACGCACAAAAGAAAGGTACAATGCCTTCAAAAAATGGGGTCAAGGCAAGGTTCCTCCGTTGACTGTAGTCTGCGTCACCAGTACTACACCGTCGTACTTCATTGTAGATCACCCCAACAAAAGCGTCCATCCTCGCCAACCCTAAGGACACCCAAAGATACGTTCCACCATGACCGCCGCCCCAAGCCACTGCCCGAATCCACGCTTTAAAAGAGTCCAGCGAGATCGGCAAACGGGTCTTTAGTTTGACCCGCGGTTAGCTGAGTCTGCATCCGTTGTCCAGCGGGGTTACCTGCTGTCTGCGCGTGGAAGCTTCCCAGGCCAGGCGGCGTCGCGGGTCCCGAAGGTGGAGTGGCAGCGCCCAGCGATGAGCTCCGTGGACCACCGGAAAATTGGGCGCCAGCTCCGGATCCATAGAACTGGTTCTGGGGTTTCGGCTGCACCATACTTGCAAACTGCGCAGACCCAAGAGCAGGACTGATTTGGGATCGTGCTGAGGGTTGCGGTTGTACGCGCGAGCCCATGGATGGGTTCGAAGACGAGGGCCCTACTCCAAAACTGGCGGGTGGCGACGTCATTCTCCCTGGGCCACCGTTGGCAGACCCGTTTGAGGGGGTAGGCGTCCCGGGAAGCATGATTGATCCGGACTGCGGGGGGGAATGGGCCGTTGTCGAGTACGGTGAGGTCGCCAGCGAAGGTCGCGTCGCAGCATTGATAGGGGGAGGTTGCTGAGAGAATATGCTCATCAAGTCATCAACAGGGTTCGTGCTTCCGCTGGCTGACCCATTGGAGGGGACCGCTGATCCGTCGTCAAACTCAATTAGCGAAGCCCCGTTGCCCTCAGTTCCGGAGCCAGATGCTATTGACGTTGGAATCGATGCCACTGCCGCGAAGTCGCCTTTCTGGAATGCCTCAAATCGCGCCAACGCTGTGTTGATTTGGTCGTTGGCTTCCAAGAATGCATCTGTTGGGAAGGGTCAATCGTCACACAACACTCGCCATCGAACCTAATCACTTAGGGACTCCGGATCATCAGTTTCCGCATCGGACACCCATTTCTGTAATTTCGGCCGCGCACTCTTTAGAACCATCGCCACTTGATCATACGCGTCACCCTTCGCCCAATGCTCGTCCCTTTCTCCATCCACGTTATCTAGCATTTCATTCAGCAGTACCACCTTGCTCTGTAGTTTGGCAAGCTCTGTCAGTGATTGACTCCGATAGTCTGGTTTCGCATCTGGATTTGCTCCTGCGAGTGTCTTCATCAGCTCCTGAGCTACAACCAGGTCGCGCGGCGTCCCTCGTCGAATAAGTTCTTGTAACTTGGCGGATTGTGCTTCCCTGTCCTCGTTCTCTAGTTCTTCGGGAGACTTTATAGTCTAAGAAAATGCGTCAGCGCCAACAGGCGGAGAGGATGAGAATGGACCATGTGACCCAACGCCTACCATCGTGTTGTTTTCCGAAAGGTCCCGCCTTGGTAGTTCTCTGAACCGATACCCCTTGAGGGTCAACAGACGATGCATATCCTTGATGTTTCCAAGATCCTCCTTCCACCGCGACTCGACACAGATGCCCTCCTTCCACCCATGGATGAGATTCAATATCCGCGACATGACAGGCCCGGGAAATGGTGGTGGTCGTTCAGGGAATCGGCGAACGAGCTCATTCAAAAATTCCTTGGTCGCAACCTGGAGATGTAGCGGGTATCCACATGACTGGATGAGCGTGTCAAGCAGGGCTAGAGCCAGAATAGCGATATGGGAATTCCTATGATTTGCTAGCCGGGCAATGAGCATGACAGCTTCACGGGGCCTTATGAGTCGAGCGGGAATGAGTCTACAAGGTCAAATGGTCACGATATGACGCTGTACTCACGTATTGGCCTTCTTGGTGTTTATGAATTCCGCGATTTCGAGATGGTGGGCATAGTTTGGTTCTGGGAGTGATGGATCGCAGGCGTTGGTGATCAAGACCTCGAGCCTTGAAATTTTGAGCCATGGCGTCGTTTGCGGGAGCATCGTGGAAGCGTGGCAAGTTTGTCGCAGCGATGGCGATGCCAGGTCCTCCCGTGGGAACCTCTAACTCAAAAGCCTCTATCCCCCGACGTCGGCAACTGGATTGATCAAGTTGGGCTTCCGGGAGTTGCTCATCTCATCAAAAAAAAAAAAACTATGTGCGTTCTCCGTGGTGAAAAGGTCATGGGTTTCATCGCGTTTCGTTTCAACGTTTCTCCACCGTGCCAACGAAGCACTATTCACCCAACAGACCGCTCAACCGAACCATGAAGAAATATCAGCCTGTTTGTCAGGGATGCTTGACAAACGCGGCTCTTTGCCTAGACCTTGCATGACAGGCTACCTCCAAGTTCCGAAGCAAAATAGTGCGTTTGTAAATGGCCCAACTGACTTACTCGCAAATAGCTTTCCATTAGGCCTAAACGAAGATTCGGGATCTCTCCAACTTTGCTCCCACATCTCTTTGCTTTGTTCCTGCGCTACCCATATTCTAGGGCCGTGAGACGTGAAGGGGGCCTTGCTCCCTATTCAGCATTGTGCTGGCAACCCTACTTTACTAGCCTGTGCGTGCGCTTTTCAGACTGGATTCTCACGGCGCTACCTCACACTGTTCGACTTGCCCTCGTGGTGATAGAGAACGAGTTGATATCTTATTATTGGACGGGAGCAAGGTTAAGCCATTCAACAACCCCTACGTTGGTCCATGGGATTTTTACTTTCACACATGGAACACGAGGAATCTTGCGTTTGTCAGGTCATATATACAGCGCAAAACGTCGGATAAATAGAAGACGATAACGGTGAGGCTTTTCTGTCCGGGCTCACTGTATTCACCATGGACGTGTTTTAGAGATTGCGTATCCATTGTCGCGGTCAACGCATGGGTACCATCTATACTACACGATGAGGGGTATTCGGAAGTGTCTCGATTCACCCAAGGATTTGTGACGAAGAATTTGGATTGTCCGCTGGTACAATCATGAAGTCCCTTGTCATTGGCAAGGAAACGGGGGCTTGAAAGCTCTTTGAGCCACGTACCGTCGCAACTCACCAAAAGAACTCGCTTGTCGGCTGCGGCACACAAAGGTACTCTTCATCTCTTTCACATCAGAGTCATGTCTATGGCGACCTCTCTTGCTTTATCCCTTGTCCTTCCTTTGTACTATACAATACACATGCAGCGGGCCAATCTATGGATCGATTACTGATCCCCCATTCCTCACCGTCTGATCCGCCGAGTCATCTCTCGACGCTGTTCGCGCCTCGCTTTCTGACTTCCCTGCTGACACTCCTTCCCCGAACCCACCGCTTTGAATCCCCAAGCCCCGCTGTGGCTCAGCCTCGCGCCGCATACCACTGCTAGCGTCTCGGGATTGTTTATGGACCGAGTCCTACTAGTCACAATAACGAGTCTTTGGTATGTGTGCCCCGCCGAGTGTGTTTTTCGCTAATCCATCAACGGTGCTCTGTCAGGAACTCGAGCGCTGTCAGGAAATGCCCTGATTTTATGCATATAACAGCGTGCGAACCTCGCAGGATTGGGTACGTTAACCGTGCGTTGTATTGGACACGGGACTAACTGATCTATCCAGACCTTCCCCTGCACGCTTAGGTGTACTTAGCTTTCTCGCGACAAGATCAAATGCCGTGAATGGCTGGGCCGCCATTCTGAAGAAAGAAAGCGCCCCACTCCATGGACGACGCTGCTCGTCATGAGTGCCTCGACGGTGCCGATCCACCAGCGGGAACCCAGCCAATTCGTCCCGAGGTGCCCGCAGACAAAGTCGGCGACGCTGGCACCATCCTCTGTTTGTTGGACTTTGAGACCAACCTGCACGAAGATGATATCTTCTTCCGGGGGACGGGTCGCGAGGGTTGTCTGTGCCCTGAAATGATGATTGACGCGGGCATCGAGGGGTAGGATAAGTCATCCATGGACACCCATGAACAATGGTGAACTCATTTCTCTTTGGTTATCTTTCTCTGCATGTTGCTGCCTGCTCGTTTATGTATCCCTATCTGGCGTATTTCACTCCTGTGTATCAATGCACAGATTGCATAGTCAGCTAATCCAGGGATCTCCACTTCGAGTATTCCGACAGTGGTGTTTTTCCTTTATCGACTGTTCGTGTTTATTACCTTACATGTCTCCATCATTTATTCTTGTACTCTCAGTATGTTATTTCTTACATAGGCTATTCTGAGTGATGCCTGTGATGCTGTCACCAACTGTACAGTCCTTCTGCCTGCATCTCAGCCTGAACATTACCCTGTGGGCACTATCTGGGGGGAACAGTTCTAAAACCAACATGTCTAATCACCTTGAATCATGTTGGAAACACAACCTGTCACAAACCCCTGGTGATTCAACTTGGCTTGTGAGACAAACCCACTCCATTATTGTTAGGGTGTGTTTGTCATTTGTATACTGCAATAGGCCCACAAAACTGCTGTGATAGGTAGACATGCACAAGCCATGGAAATGGCCTGAAGGGAAACAAGTCTCTTGCAACTTCTAGGATCACAGGCTGGCTCAGGTCAAACCAAAGGGTTGCATAGACACAACTGCAAGTAGGCTAGATAATAGCACATGTGAACCACAAGATTGGATATGGAAGACTCAGCAGGATGCAAGTTGTTACCTACTTAGGGTGCAGTGCAGATACATCATTTAACATATCAGTACATACAGAGCACACACATGCACCAAAAAAGAATGATCCTAGGCCCTAATATGCACATAGACAATTTGTTGATCATAGGATGTGTCACTTGAACAGAGACTCTCCAATGTCTTGTGCAATGCAAGCACTGCCAGGTATGATATGGCTTGATCAGGATGCTCCTAAGGGCAAAGTTGCAATGTGTCATGATGGAGGGCAAGTGCCTCATCAAGGTTAGTGGGCTGACCAAGCTGGTTGAAGTGCATTTGGAAGGCATTTGCCAGGCTGTTGAGGGACATGGCTCAAGCTGGATGCCCCTAGGGGAAAAAGCGCTCGCAGGGCATTCGCCAGATTGTTGAGGGATGTGGCTCGATCGGGATGCCTCTGAGGGTGAAGTTGCAATGTGTCACGATGGAGGGAAAGTGCCTCATCGAGGTCAGAGAACTGACCAAGCTGGCCGAAACGTGCTCGCAGGGCATTCGCCAGATTGTCGAGGGACATGGCTCGATCATGATGGTCCTGCGAGTGAGGTATCTCATTCGTTATCAATGCTTTTCGTATGAACCGGTTATGAAGCGAAACGATGCGTACTCGATTGGGATGCCCTTCTAGATGGGAGAGCTCCATCCGGTAGGGATTGATTTCATCATCAAGTTCTGACATTGGCAAAGAGCGCTTGCCGTGTATCCTGACCAAATGCTGAGTCGATCCGACTTATCTTTTGAATAGCAAACATACCTCTTGTATCCTCCTGTTCGTTATGAAAAAAAAAGTGAGAATGCCCCGCGAGTGCCCGGAGCCAGAATGTGCGAATCGCCGACGCCCACGGCTGTGTTGTGAACGTATAATAAAAGCCGTTCTTCAGTGGCTGTGTAATAACCTCGCACCTGCACCTTCGTTCTCATGCCTTCATTTGTCACCGCACCGCCTCCTTTTGCATTCACTTTCACCCGTATCTTTGAGACCTCTTAATCACGAGCGTATGGGTTGAAGCCGTTTGTGGGCCAGAGAATCATGCTAGTAGCGATGCATAGCCGATCCGACCATCATGTAGTGTAAATCTCGTCGAACAAAAACCACTTTGCACAGAAGGTGCAGGTCCAGGTGCTGCCCAGAGGGCCTTGGTATCTCAAATGACAAATTATGTCTATTCTAAGTTAGGTCTTCACTTTTGGGTCGGTGTTTCCGCCGGTGGCATTTCTGCAAAGCGTGTCGTGGGATAACAGACTTTGGCTACCCGATCGGGGACAGATCCCAGGGGTGAATAGGTACACGTTGAAAGTCCAGCTGTCAGTTATCCCATGGGTCCTGGTCGGAATGCGAAGCTGTTCGCCCTGATTGCTTCACCAGTTGGTTATGCCATCATATTATTGTCGATAGCCTAGCGATTTGTCGCTCGTCAAAGAAGGCAGCCTGGATAGTTCAAATAGTAGAGCCAACGACTTGTGGAATGTCATGACGATTCTCAAACAGCAACATATAATTAGGTTATCGATGACGGCCTACGTCGGGTGCTTGAACATGTTAGTCGGATAATCTATCGTACAAACCGATCTAGTAAACTTGTGTAAAGGAAGGTGGACGAGGGTTTATCGATACAAGAATTGGAGATGATTGACTGAAAACATGATGGGAAGGAGTGTTGGACATGATGAAGGAAAGATATGTATGCAAGTGGAGAAGTCTAAAATTGATGAGAAAAAAATGCAAACCCGAGAAAGAATAATCGATGGGTACGTTCAAGCATCAAACACGTAAAACTCGTTGTGGGCGTCCGCCACGGATTGGTCCCAGCCCTCGATCCCGGCTTCGATCATCCAATCGGGGCACAGACACCCTCCTCGGCCTGTCTGCATATCGAGAGTAGCCGGAAGCAAAGGAGGGGCATCAGGAAGTGGTTCCGGGACATACATCATCCCTCTCTCCTCCAGCATCAAATAACCCCTCTCGTATGTCTCCAACCATCCGGGCTGTAACGAAGGATCCCAAAGGGAGGCCAGACTCATTTCTTCGTCGGGGGTAACCGACGTTACGCTGCCAGGAACGGAACAAGCGTATTCGGGCAGGTTGCAGGCGTTTGCGTCTATATGCAGTATGCCTCCCTCCCAACGGAAAGGGGCAGATTCTTCAGGTGAATCGGTGCAGATGGATCCAGCGCCACCATTGGAATTATCGTTCACGCGAGCCACGCGAGACCGTTTTTTGCGAGATGAGAGTGGGACGGGATGCTTGGCAGCCCGAGTGCGACTGGGAACCTTTCCCTCTTGCTTTTGTCGAGGCTTGCGAGGTTTTCGAGGAGAAGTAGCCTTTGAAACCCGACCGCGATTTCGTGGAGGTACATATGCGTGCAGTTTCTTTCGGTGCTTCGTCAGGGCAGCAGGGTCGTTTGTTTTGTAATCGCAGCGTTCCTCACGGGATGACTGCCCAAAACCATGAATGGTGACCATATTAGGACAATGGTGGATCTTTTCGCCGGTGCTGAAAGGGGACAGAATGAGTATCCTGGGGCCGAGAGAATATGATGTGAAGGGGTAGACTCACTGTGTGGCAAAATGAATCGCAAGATTCTTCTTTTGAAGGGTGAAAAAATCACATAGCGAACAACGGTGTAGGCTATGGATAGCTACTAAGTTCGACCGCGGTTATGTTACCAAGATAACGTGCATACCTATTGGGGTTGTCATGAATGGCCTTATGCTTTTTCAGCTCATAAGCTTTCAAGAAGACCTGGCCACAACCGAGGAATGTGCAAGCGTGAGTCTAGAGGAGATCGGTTAACCCAGGCTCAGAGAAGGTGTGCGAGGAACGTACCTCGATCATGATTTGTAAATGATCCTGGCGCCCGGAGTGTGAACAAGGAGAGATGCGACGTATATCGGGGAGAATGACCAGATTCTCGCAGATGGCTAGACAAGTGAGGACGGATGGGATCATCCCAACCCATCACACTTTTATTTCTCGTTCTCCCAATTGTTGGACGGTATGGGCATACTGTGGACCTGGCTTTGACTTTACGCGTCTTTGTCCACCTGGGTATAGGCTCAAAGCGGCGAGCACGTACATTGCGGAGTTGGCGTTGACTTTCCATGTGTTACAAAGAGATCACTGTGGATCATCGCTTTAGGTCTTTTTCGCACGCGACAAAGCAAGCCTGGTGACCGCGATTAGACGGACTTCGTGTTGCGCCCCCAGGCTGAGAACTTCTTGAACATACTGTTTTCGGTGTGCTCGATCCATGACATTTTCCGAGAAGAAAAACTACATACCTTGAAAGGTTTTCTCTTCGCCATACCCCTCGATGGTCACGACAGAATCGGATGGTGGCGGTTGCAGTCAAACCATATCCAATGGCTTTGATCACCGGATTCCCACGGTAATTAACGTCTACTAGTCCGCATTGTCCTCGAACCGGATGCAGGCTGCGACACCAAGGCTCGATCTACGCTGGGGTTGGAACTATGTCAGAAGGAGTGGCACACGTAGTATCAACCCCGCACTGAAAAAAGAGCGCCGAACTTGATCCGATTCCGCTACCCCATCCAGAGCCCCTTAAACATTCTATCACACAACGATCACGATAAGGGGCACAAAGTCTGGCGCGAACGTGGCTTCCAATTAAAGCTGTCGTCCCTGTGTGTCGTCCTTGGGCGTGAGGGGCGATGCATGGCCGAACTTTCCTTGCTCTGGATTCGTAAGCTTCACACCGTCACAGATGCTCACACTAGTACCTACAGATTCCTACTCTATTTCAAGACAAGGTAGGCAGTCCGCACACTCACGTACCACTCATGTAGGCTCTCGATCTATTATGTGGGTTGGTTCGCAGGACAACAACTTCGTATTCGACCACGCCGCGCGGGGTTGGTCCGCTCATTGCTAACAGTTCACACAGGCCATCCACCTGCTACGTTGAATTTCCAAAAACCTGTTATACCCAAGCGGTCATTTCAAACATCGCCGAGGATTTGATAACCAGGCGCCCTTGGAAGTTGGAGGTCTTGCCAGCATATCCCCAATACCCGAAGGCTGAAACATTTCCAGGGTGAAGCAGTCACGCAGAACCTACGCGCTAACGTTACATAGCTTCAAACTCTCAACATTTCCGATTTGGCTAATACTGCGAGCAGATCGCACCCTCTCCCTTCCCTATTTTTCGCGTAATTTCATACCTAATCTAGCGGCTTTGGACGCCCCCGTATTCACGCGTGGGTGGAATACTACTCATGCCTCTGGGGAGATTTATCATTCCGGCAGGTGCAGGCGCAATCAGCTTTCCCCTTTCGCGGAGGTGAACCTCGTACCGATCGGATAATTATTTATTTGATCTCGTCCGGATATTTATAATTATACTGACATCTCTCGTCGGTCACTGGAATAAGTATCCGAATGGCACGACGAGTACCTCGTCTGGATTGACGAGAGATCAGCAACGGAATCCACGGGGCCGAAACTGGCTTGCTATGTCATGGCAGCGAGGAATGGAACATCGTCGGCCATGTGGTGTACGTATAACGGTCAATGGCCTTGGAAAACATTGAAAAACGCGAGGCCGACCTTCGGAACCAAAAGGGGTTCAGTGCCGATCTTCGGGTTCGGCAAGGCTCGGGCACCTTGGACACGACCATCAGGGTAAGCGTAACCCGTTTCGACAGATCGTTTTCCAACCTAAACATCTTTACGCAGACAAGAGTTATACATGCGTCAGGCACCAATTGTAAGCTCGACAACAGCAATAAGTACAAAGTGAAGACATGTCCGTGCTGCGAGGCGATTTGTCATGCTGTACCTACCAGTTGTAGTACTTTGTAAGTCCTCCTACTTTCTATCTCCCGGCACCGAGTTATAATTAGTTGCCCGTCCGGTTTAATCCCTTCTCGTCAAGTTTCGGTTTCGACCTTACCTGTAGCATGGAAGGGCGCAATAACAGAACGTCAGTTGATGACATCGGAAGGCGTAGATGCAATATTCAGGACATGTTTCATTACGTATCTTTCGTATGTTTGGTCGGCCACCAATGAAGAATCTCGGGTGCATTTACGGAGGCCGCCGGTGCGGACGAGTATTTCGATTGGGTACCAAACCGGACGCCTGTTTATAGGACGTCTCTGGGAGAATGACCTGATCGATTACCATAAGATCCGGGGCTCGCAAAGCACGCCTTCGCATGGCGACTTCTCGTCTGCCATTGGTTAGATTGAATTGTCAATCCACCAAGAAAATAACGGAGAGCGACATTTCGTCAAGTGGAGGAAATGTAACACTAGGCATTGGGATGTGCCACTCGCTCATGGGAGTCACCTCCGACCGGGGTTGCATCGATTGGCTGCGGGGGTTGGAGTTCGATGTTGGTACGCCTCAATGCATGACACATGGACATCATGTGCTCACTGGATATGGGCCGTGGAGGGGACCTAGCCTCGAACGTACGTACGAGCGCCATGATAGAAAGATAAGAGACGCATGTAAGCAGGACCCCAGCAGACACGGGCGGCCCGGCGTGCCCTCTGCCACGTCCGCGTAAATGGGTTCGTTCCATTTCGATGGCGAATCTGTTGATCCTGTTCACTGGCGGACGGTACTCTGGGAGTTCTACAGCATGGCGTATCCAAAAGCGCAGTGGACTTGGCATATGAGGCTGAGAAAGATCATGGAGGTCAATACCAGGACATTCTTGATCAGATGTGATGCCGCGGGCCGTACAGCTTTCCTCGCCCGGCCAACACCTGGGGTTGGTAGCGATCGCGAAGGCTCCAGGGATGCAACGTCGACGCGGTGTGTATGCGTAGGTTCATCGGTTCCTTCCCCTCCCTGAACGAAGATGATATTGATGTCGTACCACAGAAGAGATTGGTCAAACGTCGAGTGGTCTATACATAATCAGACCGCACGGCATCGAACTGACCCGGACTTCCTGTACGAAACTTGACACGCCCGAAAGGGACTGTTGACCGTATGATGCCATCCTAGTACACGAGTTGACGTCCTACTATGCACATACACCTAGTCCCCATCATCTGCGTCGCCGATGTTTATTAGGAGCCATGGCGGGTGAGTTGTGTCGAAAGCCCCGAGCGAGCGCTGACCACGCAGCTTTAGAATTCTGACGACACATCTTGTTGTGTCAACGCCGACTTCATTATGCAAGTGCTTCGGCTACCGGCGACCGTTCTCGCCATTACTGGACTCGTGGCGACGTTTGCTGCCCCGACTTCCGAAATGAGGTCGGGTTACGCTGGAGGACCGATGCCGACGGAGATACGTGGGTCCAGGGACAGGACATATCTGGCGGCCGAATGGCCGACGGAGAGATCATGCGTGGACGCTAGAGTGTACGTGGCATGCAGCATTGACAGGTCAGAACACTAAAATACCGATGTCGCGCACCGTTTCCACGGGGTATTTACAACAGAGTGCAAAATGTCTATCCTGACGAAGGGTCTTCGCCGACGATGACAAGACCTGTCCAGACAGGAATTGGAGCAGAGCCTCCAGTCGTGAGCGGGTCAAGATGGGTATTGCTTTCAGAGACGCCGGGTGAGGTTTTCAGGTCGAAATGCGGGTCGGACCATATTGACATGGGCTTGGCCGTCCACAGTGGAACCGGATGGGAACATGACCACAGGAATCGACATGAAATCTCGCACTCAGGCGCAAAAGGAGGATGGGGGTGTGGTCGTTAATATCACTACGTGGACACCTGGGAAAGAAAACGGTCTGAGCGCAGGGGTCATGGTGGCGTTGGCGTTGGTCGCCGTGTTGGGATGCGTATGCAGCTGCACGGCCGTATGGTGTCTGAGAGTGAGTCGATCGATGCCAACAACGAAAAGCTTACTGATTGCGAGGTCTAGTAGGGGATGAATAAATCGCTCGAATATGCCGTAGGAGAGATGCAAAAGGGGCTGAGAGCGAGGGGTTGTCCAGTCGGACCATGGACGGGATCGAGTTCGGAGATGTGGGCAGTGCCAACGCCCCCCTTTCCACTGTCGCCCCGCACGGCGTCAGACACTGTTTATAGTCTTGGGCACCACAGCGAAACGCGTGGATGCCCAATATGGCGCACTGCATATCACCACATGTAGCATAGATTCTCGCAGGGTGGCGATTCTCAGGAGTGGTGAACCATCAAGATGTGCTGCGAAATAATTTTTGGGAGTTCTGGGTTGAATCAATCAATAAGCTGATGACCGGGTCTTACCAACTGACAGGGTGGTGGCAGTGGAAGCGAGCTAAGACCCGCGCAGCCCACCCGGACGACCACACCAGCGCCCCAAGTTGAAAAGAAAAAAAAAATAAACAGGTCTCTTGTTCTTTCTCTTCTACCATCATCGACACCCTGGGGCTGCTCGATGTCGTCCTCGAGCTACCCCCATCTGCACCGTGTTAATCTACACTCGCATGGAAAGCGCCCGTTCGAGGAGTGTGGCGGGTATGATTCAGATCCTGACTCCTCCATGCCCATCCAGCCCACCACCAGTGGCACGTCCTCATCCTCCTCGAACAACAACTGCTTCTCGACTACAACAGCTCCAGAAGCAAGGAACAAGAGAGCCCGGAGCACAAGTTCAACCAGCACAGATGACTCTTCCAATCCAGCCTCCTCCAGTGGCTACAACACCGCACAGTCCAGCTCACCCAGCGATATCTCTTCCGATGGTCCCTCTGCACTCCCTGCGCCCGCGGTGGATTGTCCAATCCATCCAGTAGCCTCACCGCCTCCCTTTGCTACCACTCACGATGTCCACATGTCTGATTTCCACATCCCAATCCCGTCCACCCATCTCCAGCGCACACACATCCCCACTCCTCCCACACCAGAAGATACCCTTCGTACTTCTCTACAGCGTTTCGCAGAGTTCGACCGCCAAATCGCGGCTCTCCGTACTTCCCTCGCAGCTACACGTTCTCCACCACTGCCACCGCTACCTTCCGTCGACGGAGATCCCGCCCCCTCGAATGGCCATTGGCATCGTAACCCATCAAATTTTCTTTCCAGTGGCAGTACTGTTCCGGAACCACCATCCTCCACCACTACAGACCCTGCCTCGTCCACTGTGGCTGTTCCACCCAGTGAAACCCTCAATTCATTATCCACCTTTGCATCTTCCGACGGTTAGTACGCCACACTTCTAGACCAGCCCGGAATCAATTAACACTTCCCCCTTGTTCCATCGTTTCCAGATAGTGCTAATGTGACAGTAACGACCTCAACTGCATCCGGAAGTATCCCCTCTACATCGTTCCCTCCCACTTATAGTAACGTCTCCCGATATCCACCTCATCCCTCTTATCGCCCTCCGGTCGCGGATTCCTCATCGCTTGCCGCCCACGAACGCGTGGGAGATGACATCCCATCGAGTTCTACGCCGGCTTTCATGCGACCCTCGTCCAACGAAAATCCCACACGGCTAGGCACCAGACCCTCCGCCTCCGCCGAGTCCTCCGCACCCCCTTCCCACCCAAGACACGTACGCAGGAGCCTGTCCCCACTGGTCTTTCCCCCCGACCCGTCTTCCGACACGCCATCCATTGTTACTGATGACATCTTACTCAGGTATCGCACACCCTATAGCGATAGGAATCCAGTCAGCGGCCGATCGCTTAGAAGGGGCGTTGATAGCCCAGCTCCGGCCCAGGACCATGATGCCTCGTTGTCTCGTCTGGAAGATCATTCGAGCGAGGAACCACGTAACGCATTTGTTTCTTGATGCTCAGACATTTCCTTACCCTTTGATAACAGGATTATCGTCGATCGGTGATCGTGCTCGGGTCGTGAGGGAACGCTCGATCGAGCGGGACTCTGTTCCCTCTGTGTTTGATGTATTCAACATTGGCGAATCGCCCCAAGAGCGAAGTAGGTCATCACCCGCCCGGGATCCTGCCACGTCGCGATACACGTCTATCGCAGGTGCGTACGCTCCTATTGAAAGTATATGCTTGCAAACCGAGTAACCGTCTGACAGCGCCTATGCCATCTGGACCCCACGACGATAGGCCAAGGGGTTCCATCTTGACCACGGCCAACTCCAATCGAGCCCCCTCACAGGACTTTCACCCCCGCCTCCACTCCTCTTCGTGGGCATCCATCCCATCGTCCAACTCCCTCATGTCCGAGAGTGCATCCGAGCGACGACACGCACTTGCTCTGGAGCGGTTCCGCACACGGTTGCGTCGGTCCAGTTTTGATGGGGACGACGAGTCGGACAGTCGATGGTCAGGCAGTTCGCGGGGCGAACGCGAGGTGGCTCGTGGGCTCGGCGCTGTATCGCCGGTACCTCCCAGCTCGAGTGTGGAGAGTGCGGCTGGGACTGGGACGGGCCCGCGTTTCCCCCCGTTTGGCGCTGCACACGCACAGCTATCGACGACGAACAGGCCAGAGGTGGTGACGGCGGCGACGCTGCAGCGATCTTTCTCGGAGCTATTTGCTGAGACGCAGAGGATCCCTAGGGAGGATGGGGTTGAGACTTGGTTCCTTGATTGGGACGGGACAGCAGCGGACCGAGAGAGACAACAGCGAGAACGGGCACGAGAGCAGGAAAGGCAACTAGATCGGGAACGACAACGGGAACGGGTGTGGGAATGGGAATGGGAAAGGGGGAGAGAGCA
>JBBPJV010000654.1:0-17696 GCA_038088915.1 Sutorius aff. eximius
AGATCAGGGAGCACGAGTTCTAGCCACTCGTCTCTAAAGTGATATAAAAGTTAAGACATGGGAAGAGAAAGTAAACTGGCCTTTGTGGTGTCATAGATAAAAGGTAGAAAACACCACAAATTCAACAACCTGATCAGGTCTAAGCAAAGTAAAAGGGGAGGCATGCATAAGTAACAGAGCTCTGTGTAGACGGGAGGAGTGGAAGTGTCAGAAGAGGTAATAGTGTGAGGCCTCATGCCCTAGTGGGTCAGCAGAGGCACTACTGATGGAGGGAAGAGACCACTATCGAGTAGTCTGAAGATAGGGGCAAGGGAAATGGGTAGTCTGAGCGTTGAGACAACATGGCTTAGTACAAGGACAAGAAAGAGAAAAACATTACCAGGGCATCCCAAGAGCTATCATAACACGGACCATGGTATCACTTGCTAGAACTGCTGCAACATCAGCTGGTGCCACTAAACAATCCATCCCATCCTTTTCATGCCAGATCACACAGCTCCTGATGTTTGACTGACTGGGGACAGTCAATATGCAAGCCCCCTGCATGTGTATCTCACATTTACAGCACTTCCGATGGACCTGCACTACCCTGATGCTTCCAGATCTTCCCAGCTTCCTTTCCAGCTACTTTCCAGCTGAAAATGATACTGCACAAGCCTGGGTTGTCCAGTTTTTTGGCCAAAACCACTTCCCAGTGATTTTCCGGTGTGTTTCCAGTTCAGAACGACCTCTTTTGAGTCCAGTCTCAAGCAGTATGGTTAGATTTCATTGTTTTATGTTTGGCTAGTGCCTAGATGTCATTTCACTATATGGGCATGTAGTTAGCACAGCAATTCAGTTTTCCACTTTCCTGCACTCTTTTGTACACCTGGCCAAAGTCAATCTGCCTGATCTGATATTTGTCTTGCTTCCTGGAAGCCCAGAAGCCCATCCTGATTCCAGGTCTGTGTTTCCTAGCTTGGAGAAGGCATTTGGAGTTAGCCACACTGGTGGTATGCTCCCAGTCACTCATTTTCTTATTTCCAGCCATTCTTTTGTGTTAGAGACTCTCTGGGATGAACATATTGCCCCCATTTCTTTCTCTAACTTCACTCAGAAGCAAATTTTAGTGTTTTACATTAGGTTACATTCAGGTTTGCCCTGTTTCACCTTACATCCCCTTTCCAAGGGTTTCTGACCAATCAGATAGTGCTACTGCTACTTCAGACTCCATTTCCTAGAATTCCACCTGTTTTCCAAAGTCCAGTAGTAGTACTACTTAAGACCTCCAGTGTACTAGCTAGTATCTCAGTCTTAGTGTAACTGGAATACTATGCTTTACATTGACTTAGTCCATGACTGGACTTCTCAGAATCCTTGACTCTGTCTGTCATCTAAACCAGCTGAACTCCTTGACTCAGTCCACAACTGGACCAGAGATCCCTCAAAGTCATCTTTAGCCTCGCCAGTAACACACCCAGAACCCCAAGTGTGTATAATGGTCATGACTGCACAACCCCAGCCCAGTTGTAACAGTTTTCTACAATGGAATAAGAAGGACAGATGTCAAATGTCAAGTAATGGATGAAACATGTAAGAGAGACAATGATATGGATGATATATAGTAAGTCTGACAATGTCTGAGGTAAGATTGAGGTTAATCTGAGTGGAGGTACAAACTCCAAGATATAACTCCAAGGGGAGAATGATAATGATGGGCAGAGGACAAATAAGGAGGGCCAGAGATGACCAGAGAAGGTTGGAGGATGGTTGGAGGAGGCATGATTAGGAGTGGGATGATGGATATGACATATTGGGTGTTTAGCAACCAGTACTGTGGGAGTGCATGTATGACCACATGGCTGGTAAAACATCCCCAATGCAAGATGATTGGATGGACATCTATGGTTGCTAGGTAACCATCCAGGAAGTGACAGCAGGTGCTGACAGGCAACCACATGGATGTGTCAACTATGCAAGCAGTAATGCATTTCATGGTGATGTTGACATGACAGTGACATGGCAAGCTTAGTCATGGCTTCTGATGCCAGTTGTCATACAACAATGGTGTGTGCTCTCTGATGACAGTGATGGTGTGTTGTGCTCTTGAAGAGGGGTCTCAAGGAGGGTGTTATGGAATAGGGGCTTTCCAATAGGGGCTAATTTGTAAAGTGTTCATAGAATGTCAGGAAAAAGTGTAGAAAATGTTGCAAAATCATAACATCCTTCTTGTCCCCAGATGCATGAATAGTATCTTGATCCCAGGTACTCTCAATTTGATGAACCAGGTCCATCCCATTGTAAAACATAAAAGAAAGCTTCTGAATGAAGCTAGAGAAATAAATGGGGGTGATATGTTCATTCCAGAAAGTCTCTAATACAAAGAAATGGCCAGAAATAAGGAAATAAGTGACTGGGAGCATACCACCAGTGTGGCTAGCTCCTAATGCCTTCTCTAAGCTAGGAAATATGGACCCAGACTGTAATGAGCCCAAGGAGGAACTCATAGGGTGAGTAGACTCAAGCCCTAGCCCAAGCACATGGCATTGAAGGCTTACCCAATGATGTGCTAACAGTAACTGAATAATAGAGAGAGGACTGGCTATGATGTCCAGCAACATGTAATGATGATGAGGAAAAAACGGATAGTCTGTATGAGCATCTCTCACTGGAAGGGAAGCATAGTAGCAGTGAAGGCTGCTCCCCCTTAGATCCAGGTAATGCACAGGTTAACAAGACTGGAGAGAATCCAGTCCATCTCACCATGCCCTTTATATATCAGAGAGGCTAGTACACAGACCATGCTGTGCCAGTACCTCATTACTAAATAAGGACATGTCTATGGTAAGGAGAGAGCTGATGTAAGGGGCTAGACTATGACATAGTGGTTTAGATCCAATGACATCATAGATATGTAATAGTTTGTAAGCTACTAATGATATGTATGGTCACATGACTAGGTCACATGCCAGGGATGGGAATGGAAGTCACATGATAGGTCATGTGCTATGGTACAGGAAATACTAGGTCCAACGGTAGTGTTCATCTAGCTAGGCTAACCCTAGACTAGGGGTAAAGTAAATAGTTAGGTTAAAGAGGATGGTATCGTAATACAGACTGAAAAGGAGCTTCTGAGCTTTCAGGGAGCAAGACAGATAGTAGTGTTATGATATGTATTTACTTTTGCTAACTGTCACTACTAACACTTTACTTACACTTTTTCTTTACCTTTTGTCACCATGGTCACATGACTTTCCCCTATCTCTTCTATTTTCATGATCATGCAACTAGGGTCCAGACACTATGATGTTAGACCACATGACTGGTCTAGACCCATAACATCATAGATAAGAGCCCATTCTGCTATTGGCTGTATCATATTGTTATCAGTTGTACCACTTTCTAGTTATTAGTCATGTACATCAGTCATTGTAACGAGCCCAAGGAGGAACTCATTAAGGGTGGGGTGAACCTCTAACCCTAACTCCAAGCGCATGGCATTGGAGGGCCACCTGATGACGTGCTAACAATGATTGATGAGAGAGAACCAGCTATGACGCCCAGCAACAGTGTAAACAATGATGAGAGAATGGAATAGTCAAGTATGAGCCTCAGCACTAGTGGGGAAGCATAGAGCAGCTGAGGCTGCTCCCCCTTGGACCCAGGTAATGCACAGGTTGACAAGACTGGAGGGAATCTAGTCTGTTCCACCATGCTCTTTATATATGCAAAGAGCCTGTGCACAGACCATGCTGTGCTGGTACCCTGTATAGTAATACAAGATAAGGAATGAGGTGATATAAGGGGCTAGACTATGACGTAGTGGTCTAGACCCTATGATATCATAAGTACATAAGGAGTCCGGAATACTCTATGGTATATAATGGTCACATGACTAGGTCACATGCCAGGGACAGGAATGGTAATCATGTGATAGGATTGGGTGCTGACCGATCACGTGAGCTATAGTACAGGAAATAGATGAGTCCAGAGTGTAGCAAATGTAGTATACTAGCTAGGGTAACCCCAGACTAGGATAAATGTAGGTTAATGGGGACAGTATTGTAACACTATCCCCCTCCTAGGTTTTGCTTCTCCGGGCAAAACTAAGGGCTGCAAAAATAAAAAAAGAAATGAAAAAAAAAACAACCATTGTGTCCATAAAATGAGCAAAACGGCACATGAAACCAAAGTTCGAAAAAACAAGCGAAAAATCACCCAAGGAAGAGGTGCCAGAACCAACAGAGGGGACCTCTCCAGTCCTTCCTCTAGCTCATCCCTACAAGGAACCTCCGTTCATAGTCATCCAAGGTTCAGGCTCCATATATACTTGGCCCTCACCAATTCCTCCTATTTACTACAGTATTATCCCCACTACCTATCCCCTTCCTATGCAAGCTGGTCCCCAGTGAGTATCTCTGTTGAAAAAGAATGAGTTTATTTTTGTGACAACAAAAATGAAAAAAAATTGACTGAAAACAAAAATAAGGCCCCCAGATGCTGTGAACACCTGTAAAAAGGCCGAAAAGAGTCTGTGGCATGTCCCCACCACAAAGGTCCAAAAAGAAAACTACCAAAATAATCACTGGCTTCTTCCAAGGTCTCCCCTGTTGGCATCGGTGACTACTACTCTAAATAAAAACAATTGCCATCTTCTGAGACCTGATTTCATCAGGATCAACTGTATGAAACAACCAAACTAAAAGAAAGGGAGTGGTCATGGCAACTAAGCCATCTCCATATGACCAATATGTAATACTACTTAAATATGTCAATGTGTAAAGACTGCTGTGACGAGGTGTCAAAGTGAAAACTACTACTATGAAAATGTACTTGTCCAAAGTGTCTGTCAAAGTGTGACTATAATGTTCGTTGGAATCTACGACATATGCATCTCCAATCTGGCACTGTTTCAGGACTTACGACTCATAAAGACAACTCAAAACCTGCTAGGCTTTTCCACACTACTTTGGTACTAGGCTTCGCAATAAAACAAAGGGTGCTTGCATCCATGTGGCAGGCAGATACCTTCAATGTTAATGATTCCAGGTTTGGGAGCGACCCCTAGAACCCACTGAAGCTACCCGAGGCACAGACTTGGCCACAGAATAAAAGGATTTGGTAGGTTTAACAACTCAACTGCTAGTTAGACAATCAAGAGGTCTCCCCTGTTGGGAACAGAATGCACTTTTTCATTTCCGTCTGAAGGCTAACAGACCAATGATACAAAGTTTAACCTCATTAGATCTTTGGAGGCACCAGGGACAGTTTTACCTCATAACCCTAAATTGGAGGCTGCACTTTTTCTCATGGAAAGGCTAAACCATTTTCTTTTTCTTGGAGAAGGATAACCCCAAAACAGACCGTGCACTTTTTCTGTAGAAGGCTAACTATCCAAAAAGAAACTGTTGCACTTTTTGCTGTGTGGGAAGGCTAACCCAAAAACATGACCACAGGGTGATCAACCCCAAAGGGATACAGTTTCGACTCCTAAACCTGATTGAAGAGCAGCACAGTTTAACGTCATGAGTAGTATGGACATGATGGCCTAGACTTGGCCAGAAGGGACACAATTTAACCTTGTATGCCCAAATGGAGACACCAAGGCCAGTGTAACCTCGTAACCTGAATGGGAGGCATGATAACCTAATCATACCTTGAATCTAATCTATCATATGAAAAGGAAGGAATACAATCCTCTGTCCTGTCATCTATCTTTCAAGACAACTCTCAGGATTCATGTGGCAAAATAGATGTAGGTGGCATAGCTATGAATCGAGATTGGATGGGGTAAGGTCACATAAAGGGAAAGTCCAATACTCTAAAGCCCGTGCACTCGTCAGTGAGGAACTACCTCCTGCAATTGTTCAGGTGCTTTGTACAAATATTGTAAAGAAAGTCCAACTTCATGATAAGTCCATAATCAACTATAGTAGTTGTCCATAAACATCCATTACCTTTCAAATGCGTTATACAAATGGCTGACAACTACTAGGTATAATTAACCAAAGTCCAAAATAACCATGGACCGAAGATGCGTTATGCAAACGACTAATACTCGATGCTATGCTATTCATAAAACATAATGCTTTTCCCACTGCATTGGTACTAAGTGAGAAGTGTCCATTCAGTCAACACATGCCAGATGCCAGTTTAGGACTTATAACTCAAAACAATGTGCAATGGTAAATAATTGAAACAGTAGGTGGCTGATCAGGCACACCCTTGGCAAATGCTGGATGCTGAAAACAACTATTGCCCAGCCTTCCAGTTGGTAGGATCTCGTGGGGCTGGCAGCAAAGTGTTCTATCCCTGATCCCCCTCCTAGGTACAAACTCCAACTATGGCTGCATTGGCCTGTGATGATGGTCTCAATGACCTGAAACAATGGATGCAATGTTCCCAGCAAGTATACTAACTATGAAGGTGGGACATGGCGATCCCCCTCCTAAAGTCCACTGAAGTCCCTATAGGCCTACATGATCTACTAGTAATATAAATGACAATGGGAACATGCTGATACCCATGTCCTGTGTTCTCTAAATAGTCTCAGCCTGGATAATCCAGTCAACCTTCACTAATGGGCATGATCCCATTGTGGCACTAAAATCTGCAAGTGCAGGAAAATGAATGTGACTATGGTGGTACTAGTGTGGTGCTACTGTTTAATGTCCTCAACGGACATGCCAATTAAGGTACTCCCTTAAAGGTATGGGAGTCTGCAAAGAAGAAGTCCATGAAAGCTTGGGAGGGCCCATTTTATGCCTGTGGGGCAGCATCCAGACAACAAGCAGTGCATGATTGGTAATGTCAGTCTTGTCAAGGTGTAACAAGCCCAAGGAGGAACTCATTAAGGGTGAGGCAAACCTCTAACCCTAACCCCAAGCACATGGCATTGGACGGCCACCCAATGATGCACTAACAACAATCAATGAGAGAGAACCAGCTATGATGCCCAGCAACAGTGTAAATGATGATGAAAGAATGGAATAGTCAAGTATGAGCCTCAACACTGAAGGGGAAGCATAGAGCAGCTAGGGCTGCTCCCCCTTAGACCCAGGTAATGCACAGGTTGACAAGACTGGAGGGAATCCAGTCTGTCTCACCATGCCCTTTATATATGCAAAGGGCCTGTGCACAGACCATGCTGTGCTGGTACCCCGTATAGTAATACAAGGTAAGGAATGAGGTGACATAAGGGGCTAGACTATGACATAGTGGTCTAGACCCTATGACATCATAAGTACATAAGGAGTCCAGAATACTCTATGGTACGTAATGGTCACATGACTAGGTCATGTGCCAGGGATGGGAATGGTAATCATGTGACAGGATCAGGTGCTGACCGATTACGTGAGCTATAGTACAGGAAATAGACAAGTCCAAAGTGTAGCAAATGTAGTGTACCAGCTAGGCTAACCCTAGACTAGGATAAATGTAGATTAACAGGGATGGTATCATAACAGTCATACTCTTGACAGTTGTATACAGTGAGTGAAAAAACTGTTGCAATGTTTGACCTCAATCTAATGCATGACATATACTGCACTAATATGTGGGAATTTCACTTAGCTTGGGTGAGACGAATTAATGTACATACTCTTGGCTACAAAATCGTCCCCTATGTCATGTGATTCCATTCAGGGCCTGCTGAGATATAGCCATTACAAAACAGTCACCTCATTGCAACAGTTTTTTCACTTTTGAATCAAACATGAGATTTCATATGTATATGTGAATATTTGCATTTGTTTGATACTATAAACAAAGATATACTGTTTCTGAGTTTGAAACAGTTCCCACACTCCTTGATTTTCTACTTTTACCATCATGAAATCTCTCTCTATTGATCAAAAGGCTACTATTCTTGCTCAGCTTCACACTAGGCATTCTGCCCACTCTATTGCCTCCCATATGGGCCTCAATGTCTCTACTGTGTCTAGGCTTTGCTCCAAAGAGTGCCCAAACCTGGAAAAGTCCTCTGGTGGTTGCCCATTCAAACTCTCTCCTACCAATATTCATCATGACATTCAACTTCTTTCTAGTGGCAAGGCAGAAACTGCTTTTCAGGTTGCCAAAACTCTTTTCAATATCATCAACCAACCCCTCAACCCTAATACAGTCCACCAGCATTTGAAAAAGTCTGACATAAAAGCTGTAGTTAAAAAGAAATCTCCTCTACTTTCTGCCAAACATCACAAGGCTCATTTGGACTTTGCCTATGTCCATAAAGATTGGACTATAGAGGACTGGAAGCATGTCATTTGGTCAGATGAGACCAAAATCAATCACCTAGGATCAGATGGTTGCAAATGGACATGGAAAAAGCCAGGTGAGGGCCTTAGTAACAGGTTGGTAGAAGGAACTGTGAAGTTTGGAGGGGGTTCTGTGATGATGTGGGGTGTTATGATTTCTTTCCTTTTCTTCCTTGTACTACCAAAGCTCTACATTTGCATCCTTACAGACAATTATTTCTTTCAAATGCTGACTCCACTTACCAATCATCTTTTACTTCCCAGCTACTTGCTTCATCAGCATTTTCCTTCCAATCAGCCATTGCCTTCTAGTTCTAGCTACTTAATATGCCCACCATGATAATTTTTTCCCATGATCCATTACTATATAAATCCCATAGCTACTTAGCTATTTCCTCACACTAGTTCTCCTTTGTACTTTCATCATCTGCAATCACCACTCATCCCTCACTTAGGCCTCACCTAGTGTGACCTCATCAAGACTAGCTAGAACCTCTCTTCTACAAAGGGGGTTCCCACTCATTGGACATTGTGTCCCAAACTCTTGAAGGCATTAAATCCTTATTCCTCAGGCATCTCTCGCCACTCTCATCACTCATCCTTGACAGTCTTCAATCCACTGTTAAGTGGTCATTACTCCCTTGCACATGTCTTGTTGCTGCACCCTAGGCAACTCTTCATCATTGCTCTCATGTCTTTAAACCCTAGACCCTTGAACCCTTGAACCCTGCCCTCACCTAGTGCAGGTGATCCTCAAAGGCTATGCCTGGTCCTGTCCAGAACAGTCGTAACATGGGGCTGTATGACTTGGCCAGGAGTTGGCTATGCTGCTAAGATTGATGATAGGATGGATGGAGATCTCTATCTTCAAATTTTGAAGAATGAGCTGCAGAACTCCATGCAGTATTATAATCTCAATCCTTTTGATGTAATCTTTCAGCAAGACAACGACTCCAAGCATACATGCAAAAAGGTCAAGGAATGGCTAGATGAACAGAAATTCAAGACTGGTATGGCTTGCCCAGTCTCCTGATACTAATCCCATTGAACACCTATGAGGATATATCAAAAGAAGGCTTGGAGAGTATGAAAATCCCTCCAATGGAGTATTGAAGTTATGAAAGAGGATTCAAGTGGAGCAGGAGAAAATACCAGCTGAGGAGTGTCAGAAGTTGATTGAAAGCATGCCTAGAAGGATTCAGGCAGTGCTTAGAGCAAAAGGAGGCCATATCAAGTACTAATAACACTCAAATACCAAAAGTGAAAAAACTGTTGCAATGGGGTGACTGTTTTGTAATGGCTATATCCCAGCAGGCCCTGAATGGAATCACATGACATAGGGGGTAATCATGTGGCCAAGGGTATGTACATTAATTTGTCTCACCCAAGCTAAGTGAAATTCCCACATATTAGTGCAGCATATGTCATGCATTAAATTGAGGTCAAATATTGCAACTGTTTTTTCACTCACTGTAATAGTGGACACTTGTAAAGTCAATACTCTTAGTTGTAATCCATTTATTTCTTGTTTTGAAATTCACCCATCTCTAGCTCTTGCTTGAATCTGTCCTGCCATCAGTGCTCTGAGATTGAAGTTTCAGTCCCTGAATCTGAAATGAGTCTAAGGAGGAACTCATTAGACAAGGCAAACCTCTAACCCTAACTCAAAGTGCATAGCATTAGAGGGTTATCCTGATAGCATAGCTAATGACCAATGAAGAAGAAAGGACTAGCTATGACACTCAGCAACAGTATATGATGATAAGGATAGGATAGTCAAGCATGAGACCTTAGCACTGGAGGGGAAGCATAGAGCAGCTAAGGCCACTCCACCTTAGACCCAGGTAATGTCCAGGTTGGCAAGACTGGGGGAATCAGTCCAATCACACCAGACCCTTATATACTGCAAGGGCCTGCACACAGACCATGCTGTGCCAATATCCATTTACTAATATACATGACAAATGACTATGGTAATGTAAAGGGCTAGACTATGACATAGTGGTCTAGACTTGTATGACATCATAGATATGTAATAGTCCATAGGTATGTGTAATCATGTGACTAGATCATGTGACAGGGACAAGGAATGGAAATCATGTGACAGGATTGGATGCAGACTGATCACATGAGCTATATGTTACAATGCTGTCCCCATTAACCTAACTTTTATCCTAGTCTAGGGTTAGCCTAGCTAGTTGGACTACACTTGTACATTGGACTTAGCATATTTCCTGTAGTATAGCTCACATGATCAGTCAGCATCCAATTCTATCATGTGATTCCCTATTTCCATCCCTGGCACATGATCTAGTCATGTGACCATACATATCATAGAGTATTCTGGACTCTTATGTACTTATGATGTCATCAGGTCTAGACCACTCTGTCATAGTCTAGCCCCTTATGTGTAACGAGCCCAAGGAGGAACTCATTAAGGGCGAGGCAAACCTCTAACCCTAACCCCAAGTGCATGGCATTGGAGGGCCACCTGATGATGCACTAACGATGGTTGTAAAAGAGAGAACCAGGTATGATATCCAGCAATGGTGTAATGATGAGAGGATGAATGAATGGTTAGTTTGTATGAGCATCTCTCACTGGAAGGAAAGCATATAGCAGCAAAGGCCACTCCCCCTTAGACCCAGATGATGCACAGGTTGACAAGACTGGAGGGAATCCAGTCTGTCTCACCATGCCCTTTATATATGCAAAGGGCTTGTGCACAGACCATGCTGTGCCAGTACCCCATATATTAAATAAGGGTACAAGTACATAAGAGAGAGTGGTGATGTAAGGGGCTAGACTATGACATAGTGGTCTAGATCCTATGACATCATAAGTATGTAATAGTCTGTAAGCTACTGATGGTACATATGGTCACATGACTAGATCACATGCCAGGGATGGGAATGAGGAATCATGTGACTGGGATCGGATGCAAACCAATCACATGAGCTATAGTACAGGAAATATGAAGTCCAAAGTGTAGCAAATGTGGTGTACTAGCTAGGCTGACCCTAGACTAGGATAAATGTAGGTTAATGGAGATGGTATCATAACATTATGTCATCACCTTCTTTACCTTGTATTACTATATGGGGTACCAGCACAGCATGGTCTGTGTGCAGGCTCTTTGCAAATATAAAGGGTCTGGTGCAACAGACTGGATTTCCTCCAGTCTTGTCAACCTGGACATTACCTGGGTCTAAGGGGAAGCAGCCACAGCTGCTCTATGCTTCCCCTTCAATGCTAGTGGCTCATACATACTGCCATTCCTTCCTCATCATCATACACCATTGCTGGACATCATAGTCAGTCCTTCTTTACTATTTGGTCATCATTAGCATGTCATCAGGATAACCTTCCAAAGCTGTGCACTTGGGGTTAGGGTTAGAGGTTCACCTTGCCCAATGAGATCCTCCTTAGGCTTATTTCAGTTAGGACTTGAGGTTAGCCTCACCCAATGAGTTCCTCCTTGGACTCGTTTCACTATAGTACAGGAAATATGACTAAGTCCAATGTATGAGTCCAATGCTAGCTAGGCTAACCCTAATCTAGGGGTAAAGTCTGAAAAGTTAGGTTAAAAGAAACAGTATTGTAACAGAACCTACTGGGAGTGTGATCCAATGTGACAGATATTTACACTATATAAGCAAGGTGTTGGAAGGATCATATGTCTCTAGCATGAACAAGAAAAAAATCTGACAATAAAGGAGGTGATGTATTAACATGTACTATATCTGTAGTATCATGCTGAAATGTATGGAGGATGTTGTTGAGGTGTTAAAAATGAAATACCATGTTTTGTTTTTTTTGCATTGAGGAAGAAATAATGATATAATGCATCAATGAACAGGGGACTGGATTTAGACTCATGCACAAAACCAAATAGCATGAGAATTCAGGCAAATAGTTTTATAGTAGTACTACACATCTACAGTAGACTTGCTCATAATCCATGGACTTTCAATGGAACCATCATTGTTTCCACTAAAAATGCATCAACAATTCATAATCCATAATGCATAGGCTAAGAATAAAAAGTATGCATTATCAGATATAGTAAATAATAGTTTGATAGGGTTGTATACTAACATGACCAGTTCAAATAGTCACCTGTTGTTACGATACCATCCCTGTTAACCTAACTACCTACACTCATTTACACTTTTACTCCTAGTCTAGGGTTAGCCTAGCTAGACAGACTACACATCGTACTTTGGACTTAGCCATATTTCCTGTACCATAGCACATGACCTATCATGTGACTCCCATTCCCATCCCTGGCATGTGACCTAGTCATGTGACCATACAGACCATTAGTAGCTTATGGACTATTATGTATCTATGATGTTATCAGGTCTAGACCACTATGTCATAGTCTAGCCCCTGACATCACCACCTTCTCTTATGTACTTGTACCCTATTTAGTATTCAAGGTACTGGCACAGCATGGTCTGTGCACTGGCCTCTTGCATATATAAGGGGTATGGTGAGATGGAATGGATTCCCTCCAGTCTTGTCAACCTGTGCATTACCTGGATCTAAGGGGGAGTGGCCTCAGCTGCTCTAAGCTTCCCCTCCAGTGCTGAGTGCTCATACAGACTAACCATTCCTTCATCATTGTCATACACTGTTGCCAGGCAACATAGCTGGTCCTCTCTCTATTATTCAATTACCATTAGTGCATCATCGGATAAGTGTCCAACACCATGCACTTGGGCTAGGGTTTGAGTCTACTCACCCTATGAGTTCCTCCTTGGGCTCGTTACACTTTGACAAGACTATTCTACTGATTGCATGCTGCTCATCATGACTCTTTGTCTGGATGCTGCCCCACAGGTGTAAAGTGAGCCCTCTCAAGCTTTTGCAGACTTTCTTTCTCAGACCCCCAATACCTTTAGGGGAGTGCCTTAATTGGTATGTCTGTTGAGGATGTTAAACAATAGCTACACAGCACTACATCACTGCCACATTCATTTTCCTGCACTTGCAGACTTTAGTGCCACAGCGGGGTCATGCCCATTAGTGATGATCAACCAGGTTAGCTGGGCTGAGATTATTTAGAGAACACAGGATGTGGGTATCAGCACATTCCCATCATCGTTACATTATTGGTAGTCCTAGTTAGGATATGGACTTTAGATGGGGGATTGCCATGTCCTGCCTTCATAGTAGTAGGGTCATTGTGATCAAGGTTATTAGGGTCATTGCGACCATCATCATGGGCCAACATGGCCAAGTAGTTTTATGTATAGCTGGGAACCTAGGAGGGGGATCAGGGATGAAAGGCTTTGCTGCTGGCCCTGTGCAATCCTGCTGACTAGAAGGCTGGGCGACATGTGATTGCTTGCAGCAGTCCGGCTTTTGTGCTGAGGGTGTGCCTGATCAGCCACCTATGTTTTCAGATTATTTACTGTTACATGTTGTTTCGAGTATAAGACCTAAACTGGCAGCTGGCATGTGTTGATTGATTGGACACTTCTCACTTAGTACTGATGCAGTGGGAAAAGCATTATGTTTTTACAAGATAGCATAGTTATCAGGGCATAAGTCATTCACATAACACAGCTCATGGTCCATAGTTATTTTCGGACATCAGTATAGTTATGCCTAGTAGTTGTCAGCCATTTGTATAACACATTTGAAGAGCAACAGACATTTACAGACAACTACTATAGTTAAAGGACAATTACATAGAAATGAACCTCTCTTTCCCCATTCGTACAAAGTACCTGAACGATTGCAGGAGGTAGTTCCTTGCTGATGAGTGCACAGGCTTTAGAATGTTTTTACCCCCATTCAATCTCAATTTGTAGTTTTGCCAGCTACATCTATTCTGCCACATGAATCCTGAGAGTTGTCTTGAAAGATAGATGACAGGATAGGGGATTGTATTCACCCTAGTTTACAATAGATTAGGTTCGAGGTAGATTAGTAGATCTATCTTCAATTCGGGTTAAGAGGTTAAACTGTCCCTGCAGTCTCCAATCGGGCTTAGGAGATTAAACTGTTCCCATGACATCCATACTGCTCATGACATTAAACTGTGCTGCTCTCCAATTGGGTTTAGGAGTTGAAACTGTACCCCTTTGAGGTTGATCACCTCATGGTTGTGTTCTTGGGTTAGCCTTCCCATGCAGTAAAAAGTGCATCAGTTTCTTTTCGGGTAGTTAGCCTTCTACAAAAAAAGTGCATGGTTTGTTTTGGGGTTATCCTTCCCCAAGAAAAAGAAGGTTTAGCCTTTCCTTGGAAAAAAGCGTGGCCTCCAAAGATCTAATGAGGTTAAACTTTGATCTTGGTCTGTTAGCCTTCAGATGGTAATGAAAAAGTGTGATCTGTCCCTTTGGGGGAGACCCTGAATTGTGTAAAAGCGATTTAGTGTGTTGAACCTACTCTTTACCTTTATCCAGCCCAAGTCTGTGCCTTTGGGTAGCTCTGGTGGGTTCTAGGGGTCGCTCCCAAACCTGGAACCATTAACATTGGAGATATCTGCCTGCTGCATGGATGCAAGCACTCTTTGTTTCATAGTTTGTGTTGTGGATATAAGTCCTGGCATGTGAAAGAGAACACTTAGGGCATGAAGCACATGAATTGTTTTCTGGAGGTCTTTTCAAGTCATAAGTCCTGAAAGAGTGGCAGCTGGAGATCGCATATGTCATAGGCCATAACAAACATTTAATAGTTTTACACTTTGACAGACATTATCAGACTTTACATTTTGACATTCATAGGCATTCATGCCACCTTATGACAAGTCACAATTCTTCTTTTCTTAGTACAGTCTTTACATTTTGTCATACTATTATTAGTTATTGGTCGTACGAAGGAGGCTTAGTGCCTTGACCACTTTGGCAGTCGCTGTTTATTTAGTTATTGATTTCATACAGTCAATGCTGATGAGATTAGATCTCGGAAGAAGTCAAGTGTTTATTTAGCATAGTGTAGTATTTGCCAATGCTGACAGGGGAGACCTTGGAAGAAGCTGGTGGATATGTTTGTTTGGACCTTTTGTGGTGGGGTTACACCACAGACTCTTTTTTTGGCCTTTGTTATGGATGTTCATGTATCTGAGGGCCATATTTTCATTTTTTCATTGATTTTTTTTTCTTTTTTGTTGTCACAAAAAAGAACTCACTCTTTCACCCCTGAGGCACTCACTGGGGACCAGCTCACATAGGAAGGGGATAGGTAGTGGGGATAATACTGTAGTGAATAGGAGGAATTGGTGAGGGCGAAATGTATATGGAGCCTGAATCTTGGACAACTATGAATGGAGGTTTCTCATAGGGACAAGCTAGAGGGAGGACTGGAGAGGTCCCCTCTGTTGGTTCTGACACCCTTTCCTTATTGGTTTTTTATGTGGATTTTTCTCAAACTTTTTTTGGTGATTTCTGTTATGATTTCTCTTTCTTTTCCTTTTCTACTGTACTACCAGTCTCGCTTTCTACATCTCTAGCTACTGACTCTCATCTCTTTCCCTATGCTGAACCCCACACCTTCCAAAGTCATCACCATCCAGCATAGTGTTTCCTTCATCTCCCTCAGTATTACTTCATCTCTTGGTTACATAATACATACCCGAAAGGGTAACTCTTTCCCAGGATCTAGTACTATATAAACTCATAGCCTAAGTAGATAGTTCCCCACGCTAGTTCTCTCTTGTACCATCATCACTTGCAATCACCACTCATCTTCCACTTAGGCTTTGCCTAGTGTGACCTTGTTCAAGACTAGCCTGACCCTTGACACTTGACCCTCCTACAAAGGAGGTACTTCTTGGGCATTGTGTTCCTACCCTTGTTGGACATTTGTCCTCTTGACTCAGGCATCTCTCACCTCCTTCATCCATCATCCTTGACAGTCTCTATCCACTGTAGAGTGGTAGTTCTTCCCTTGAACATGCCTTGCTGCCACACCTAAGGCAGCTCCTCTACTCCAAACTCTCAGGTTCTTACCGTCGCCTTTGCTCTCAACTCTAGACCCTAGTGGTTGTAGGTGATCATCAAGAGCTATGCCTGGTCCTACCTGGAACAGTCATAACAGTTTCATGTGCCATTGCACTCTTTTCACAGACACCTGGTTGTTTTTTCTTTATTTTTATTTTCACAGACCTAGTTTTGCCTGGAGAAGCAAAACCTAGGAGGGGGATAGTGTTATGATACTGTCCCCATTAACCTAACTACCTACACTCATTTACACTTTTACTCCTAGTCCAGGGTTAGCCTAGCTAGATGGACTACACATCATACTTTGGACTTAGCCATGTTTCCTGTACCATAGCATGTGACCTATCACATGACTCCCATTCCCATCCTGTTACGTTTTGTCCCTTTTTCCTCTCCAACCCCACCCCAAGTCTAGTCCAGCTCCTCTGTTGACCTATTCTTCATTGGTTAGTCCTGTCCGTTCCAACCCCACCCCAAGTCTAGCCCAACCCTGTTGTTGTTCTATTCTTCATTTGGTTGGTCCTGTCTGTCCTTCTTGTGCTGACTCATTCCCATTACTCTTAGCCCTTATCTTCTCTTGTCAGCACCCTTGTTCTCCTTCCCAAGTATACCTTCATCACTACCTACTTCATTCCCTGTATACTTGTTTTACCTATCTATCTTGAGAGACCCTACAGTGCTACTCTCGCTACTATAGTGTCTCCATTATCATAGCTACTACCTTACCACTCCTATAGCAGGTAGTACTTGAGCCTTGTAGAACTAGTCCACATAGCTACTAGTTCTCTCATGTACTTTACCACCTATAACTGGAATACAATGCTATTACCTCCTCGCACTTGCAACCCTCAGCGACTCGGTCTGGTCTTGTAAAGCCAACCACCTCAGAACTCACCTAGGAATACTCCAGCAGAACTCCCCTGACCACCAAACGCATGTATAAATGGTCATGCCCTACTCCAAGTCAGACTAGGCATAACAATACACTAAGACTATCTTAGGTGGCACCATCATAGCTGTCCACCATTTCACACAGAAATCCCTCAATCCACACATACCATGACCAACCTGTGTTGCCCTCCCCCTCGACCCACTCGGACTCTCAGTCTTCTCTCTCAGAGCAGGATGAGACTCTCCCCATCCCCTGTTACGATATGTATTTAATTTTCTTAACTTCTCACTTGTACACTCATAGTACTACAACTTTTTCCTTTATTTTCATCACACTAGGTCACGTGACTTCCCCCCTATCTCTTCTTTCTCATGATCATGTGACTAGGGCCTGGACTCTATGATGTCAGATCACATGACTGGTCTAGACCTATGATATCATAGATAAGAGCCCCTTATGCCATTGGTTGTACCTTTACTTATCTATTGCACCATCTCTCACAATATATTAGTCATGTATTAGTAATACTCTTGGCACTTGTATATATACCTGGGTGATACTACAACTGCCCCCCAGTCTAGTTCACTTGGACATTATCTGGGTTCTATCCTAGGCCTT